>CAKNXH010075850.1:0-38241 GCA_932178445.1 Andricus quercusramuli | reverse complement strand
CTCGCAAGGCGGCAGTTTGGCCGCCCTTAGTTTTCGGAGTGTTTATTCAATTTTACTATTTTTTTCTTTTATGTATCAAGGGAAAGTAAGTGGAGGAACATCGTGCAGACGATTCAACATAATAAATATATTTTAAAACTGCGTTACAAACATAAGAAGCAAAATTTAGAAAAAAAAAGTAAAATTTTTTTTTTCAAAATCTGACGTCTTATTATCTAGAGAGATTATGCTCAGAGAGGGAACCGTCCAATGACTTGATTTTTCGAATGGCGAGCATTTTTCTAAAAAGGCGGCCAAGTTGCCGCCCACGCGAGTGTTCGAAGGATAATGTAACGTGATAATATTGTACCGGCCGAAAACTTTTTTTGCCGTTTCCGGCAGGGAATTATTTTGCCGGTACTGAAAGTCTATCCACTCACGTGGGAATTATACGTAAAATATTTACTGACATTTCTGGTGTCAAAAAAAATGACGCTGTTCCTCGCCAGGCGGCAATTTGGCCGCTCCTGATGAAATTCTTGGATTCACTCAACTTTGCAACTTGTCAGGTATCAGGCAGAGCGGACGGGCGAAGTGATCTGAGAGCTATCTGACGTCTTATTACCTAGAAGGAGAATACCTGGCGGGGGAAACGTCCAATGGCCTGGTTTTTCAAATAACAAGCATTTTTCTAAAAAGGCGACTAATTTGCCGCCCACGAGAGTGCTCGAAGGTTAATATTAACAAAGTCAGCAAAGTTATGAAAATTAATAAAAAAACGCCTTAAAATTTCAATTTTTCGAAAATTATTCAAGGGCTTTTCTCTCAACACCTAAGAGAAAGGATGCCACAATTTCCATCAAGATTACTAAGAATAGCTACAATTCTTCAGATGATTTGACATAGAAATGCTCTTAAAAACGCATAGTGGATTTGAAGAATTACCAATAAATGGCTTATGATGGTCAAGTAGAATAAGAAATCAATATTTATTTGAAAAGCAATATATTGGCGACATGTCAGTCATAAATAGACTCTTTCCATGCCTCGTTGTTAAGATCTGAAATAACAATATTAACAATGAAATAATGTGAAATAATAAAAAGTAATGAAAAATACAAAATATATTTCAAATCGCAAAATGAAGAATAAAGTAAATGCACCTATTACCGTCCGTGTAAGCGTTACTGCTGATGTTAAGACCAATAAACAAGTGTAATCCATTCCGATTCGCTAAAAAACTATTACTGGTCAGAGAACATAGATTATTTTATAGAAAAAAATTCTTGTTTGGACAAATTGCTACAAATTGCACCGGAAAATTCGGAAATCACGCAAAGATGTCATTGTACGTCGTTGCGACCGCCTGATTTGTTTTTGGATGTATTTGCGTCCGGGCGGGTTGTCCCTATTTGCGACCGGACGCAAACTGGTACTTGTACCATTTAGCGTCCACGTGATAATGAATTATTCGGTCGCAAATAGGGACAGAATTTGTAGGCCCCTATTTGCGTCCACTTTCCAAAGGTGGTGATAGACTCGAATTATTCCGATAAAACTTACTTCAATTTATAAGTTGTACCGCAGAAAAAAAAAGTGCATATCGGAAGAGAAATATTTTTCACATCACATACGATAATTTTTAGCATAAATACACGAACAGTTCAATTACTTCGACTATTGTGAACGTACGGACGCACGCATGTACATCAAAATCTCGTTGCACTAGTTACCGACTATGGTGCGAAATAAAAAATTCACTGACCATTCGTGTGATGGAATCTGATTTCTGAATTGCTTGTTTATCTTGACTGCACACGACACTTGTCTTACCTGTTAATTATTTCTCCGTATCCGCAAAAATGACAAAATTGCCAGTCCGTTTCAGTCCTCTCTACTAAGAATTTGCACTCTGCGTTCTAGTAAACACAAACAGCCACTTACGGCGTGCAACATGAAAAATGAAATTCTTGTTATATTTCTAAATTTCGATAAAACTCATATTCGAATGGACGCACTGTGGAGTATTGTAAATAGCATAAGATAAATAATCTTCATGAATCAATCACTATAAGAATTCATCAAATTTACTATTTTTAAATCAGGTTTTAAATCAGGATTACATCAGAATGATGTAATTAAGGAGAAGTAAATATAAAACAGGGTTTTTATATTAAAATTGACTTACCATTTTAGCAGTATTATATCGAGAAATGTATGTAACATTTTTTTCGCAATGATGACCGAGACATCAAAAGTATTTTCCGTGGTTCATATTGTTTAAAAATAAAGCTAAAATTTTTAAGAAGAAACAAATAGTGTACACTGGTCGTAAGACAAAAAATGAAAGTCATCATGGAAGTTACCCTGATAACAAACGTGCCTGGACCTATAAAGCATCGCATGGTCGGTAAATGTGCAGGAGACCGACATGCGTGCATAACGTCTTGAATATGGCTGACAAGTGGCCGGCATGTTAGATGCCCAACTGTCAGACGAGCGTAATAGCCAGCAATAGCGGATACATTCAGATAGGTCGGCTTTACACCGAGGACGCGCGTAGAAAGGTTGGGAGGAAAGAAACTTTCCCCTCCGAAAGCGCGTGGAAGAAGGTTTGCCAACTTATGCATTTCAGATATTCCAGCTGATCGAAACCGCCGGCAACTGTCGGTATTCAGCCTCAGATTCGGACTGTTTTTAAAAAATTTTGATCATTTTAAAAGTAGTTTATTGTGCCAAAAAACCTATTTTGCGCTGCCTTTTGAAAAGGAGATTCGGGATTACTGACTGAAGTCGTGAGTACTTGTTCAAATGAATACTCAGAGTGATAACAAGACAGTAAATCTTTTAGGTTATGTTTGTTTCGCTTAAATGTAATTTTGAAATGTGAATTTCATATATTTAGTTTATCTGAGCAATAAACTATTTGTAATAGCTGATTCAAAATTTATTTTTAATAGTTAATTTGTATAAAATGAGCTCGCCAGACGGTCCTGTTGAAATTAAAGCAACGAGGAATTGGTCGAAGGAGGAAACGGAGGTTCTTCTTAGTATGATCAAGGAAAGGGATATAATTAATAAGATGGACGGAAAAGAATACAAGCATGCACAATTACGACAAATTTTAAAAGAAGATTTACGCAAACACGGGTATCAAAGAACGTGTGAGCAGATAAAAACAAGATTAAAAACTTTGCGAGGTAAGTGACTATTGAGGTTATGCTCATAACTTTACCAAACCTTTGGTTTTATTTTAAGCATTACATTAATTTACTGATTTTTATTCGCTAAATCTGTAAATAAATGATACGAAACAGAGCGTAACATTGAAATATAACTGATTTTAATTGAGATTTTCCTTTTCAAAATGTAATTCATTAACAAGACTTATGTTTCAAATTTTCGTTTTAAATTTGCGAAAAATTGTACACAATAGCTTGCTATAGCCCTGGCGGACCGGCCGAACGCAAACATTACGCTACAGCGTAACGGTAAAGTAATGCTAAAGTCATGGTAAAGTAATATGGCATTACAATTAATAAAGGAAACAAAATTAATATGTAAACTGTTGCAATTATAATAAAACGTTGAAATTTACGTTCAACGGTCATGCCGCAATTGCAACAAGTTGCTTTTGCAGCATTAAAAAATAAAAAAACATAGTGACCGTCATTGCAGTCGGGCCCCTGCATACTGGCAACCCGCTAACGTGACTTTAAGTGGGTTGCCAGTCTGCAGGGACCCGACTTGCATGACAGCCACTTTGTTTTTTTATTTTTTAACGCTGAGAAAGCAACTTGTTGCAATTACGGCATGACCATTTAATGTAAATTTCAACGTTTTATTATAATTGCAACAATTTACATATTAATTTTGTTTCCTTTATTAATTATAATGCCATATTACTTTAGCATTACTTTACCATTACTTTACCGTTACGCTGTAGCGTAATGTTTGCGTTCGGCCGGTCCGCCAGGGAGCGGAGCGCGAGAACGGAAAAGTGACGGAATAACGTGACTTTTCCGTAACCTTTTCATCACCTTTCCGATATTCCGCAAAAAATGCATAAGAACAGCAGAAAATACATTTAAATTGCTGCAATTATGATTCTGCGTTAAATTTGGAGTTAGATGACACCGGAGTTAATGCAATAATTTTTTTTAGCGACAAAAATGTAAGAAAAAAACACAATTCCTATCAATCAAGGCTACTTTACGTGAACTCTGAATAGCATTTTGCGTGTGTCGAATTAAATAATAAGACTAATGTAATAGAAGATGCTTAAGTGAATCAAAGTCGCATCAAGAATGAACTTATTTTATGACTTATTATGTAAAAAGTTATTTCGAAAGTATTTAAGGTTTTTCATTTCTAATTTTTTCATTTTGTCAGTTTTACAGGATGCACTTTTACCGATTGCGGTAAACTTATTGATAAAGTTATAGAAAATATTCAACTGATTACATAATAATAACAAAAAAAAAAAATGATTTCTAACGTTTTTTCACGCAGGTAATTTAGAAAAAAAAGAATGAGAAATATAGATCAACTTTAATAACATAATATACCTATACATATATTTTGAAATTGGCAAGAATATGGACACGATAATGCTAAAAATGCGAATGTTGTACTTCGGAAAGACTTCGGAAATTTGTTTGAAAGCATGCGAACTTATGAAACACGGCGAAAGTACGCGTACTTTTCAAAATTGATTGAACGTTAAAATTTTTTTTTTAAATTGAGTGGAGAAAAACAATGCGATTAGGGATTTTTTAAATTTATTATCTATAATGCTATTTCGGAGTTATAGCTGAAACAGGAGAGGGAAATAGGAGATTATTAAAGTCCCCAAAAAAATGTTAAATGCATTTCTGACTATTAACATCACTTCCGGAAATTTTCAAATTAGACGTTGTGGTAGATTCAGAAAGAATTTCGAGATAAATGACAGAAATGACAATTTTAAAAGTATCCAGGCCTCCCAAAAAAATTAAATTGCATTTTTGACTATTGACATCAAATCCGACAACCTTCTTGAGGCACCCTTATTAAGCACAAGTTTTTAAATTATACCTAGGGATAGTTTCAAACAGAATTTTCAGATAAATGTAAAAAAATGATAATTTTCAAAGTATCCAGGTCCCCAAAAAGAATTAAATTGCATTCCTGACTATTGACATCAAATTCGCCAACCTTCCTGAGGCATCCCTATTATCCAAAAGTTTTCTAATTATACCTAGGGGTAGTTTCAAAAATAATTTCGATGTCAATAGTCAGAAATGCAATTTGAAATTTATTACGGACTTGGTTACTTTGAAATTTGTCATTTTTGAAATTTACCTGGAGATTCTTCTTAAATCACCCCTAGGTCTAATTTTAATTCTTGTGTATAATAGGGATGCCTCGGAAAGGTTTTTGGATGTTATTTCGACAGTCAAACATGCAATTTAAATTTTTGTTTGGGACTTCGATACTTTGAAAGTTGTCATTTTTTACCTTTATCTAGAAATTATTTTTGAAACCACCCCTAGGTTTGATTTGGAAACGTGTGGACAATAGTAGCGCCTCAGCCTTCTTGATCAGCAGCAAGCATCATTTCCAGGATGGATAGCTCCACAGCTAGAAGAGCATTCTACTATATGATAACGTTTTAATTCCTTATAATGTACACTGCCGGTCAGAATTGTGGCACCTCTTATTTTTCGATAGCTACTTAATTCTTCGTAATTGGAATCATATTATAGGCAAAACTTAGCCTTGTATGTAAATAGGTTAAAAGCCTTTATAAAGATTTGGTAAAGAAGGAGCACATGATGATGTGATTTTGGAAATTTTGTAGTAGAAATTTGTTCTGCTCATTATTAAGATAATTGTCTATAGAATCGAAGCAGCTCATCGCCGTCATTGTGTAATTCTGGTCTTGCTCAGTGCAAAGTATTGAAGTAGAAACAATAAATTGAAAAATTTTTTAAATATTTTTTGTGCTGAGAGATATTTTTGTGAAATATGTGGATCAATATATATCATCTGAAAACTATTGTGGTCATATTTAAGAAAATGTGCAGAATGCTATTTTTTGCGCAAAATGCTATGCGGAGTGTACGTAAAGTAACCTTAATTGATAGGAATTGTGTGTTTTTTAAAAATATTTATCGCTGAAAATAAAATCATTGCATTCACTCCGGTGTCCTCGAACTCCAAATTCAATGCAGAATCTTATTTGCAGCAATTTAAATGTATTTCCTGCTTTTCTTACTAATTTTTCGCGAAATAACGGAAAGGTTACGGAAAAGTCACAGTGGTCCGTCACTTTCACGTTTTCGCGTTCCGCTAGTGTAACTATGCACTACAAACATATATTATTCAATCAAATTTTAGAAATATAATTGTAATTTGAAAAGGTCTCATGATTGAGGGTTTTAAATCTTGTCTGATATTTGTTGCAGATAAATACAACGCGATTAGACAGCGATTAGAAAAAAGCGGCGGCGGTGGAATAGTCGAATGGGAATATTATGTCGATATGCATGATCTTTATGGTTGCAGACCATCTGCGAATCGTAAAGGCGTAGACTCTGGAAAAATAGCTTTAGCCAAATCACAGAAACTTGTGACGATTCCTGCCAAGGCTGCAATGGTTAAACGTCCTGCTTTGAAACCAATCGAACTGAATAAAATGCTTCATCCAAAGTGTTCTGGAGAGGACTTATCTGAAACCGCTATTAAGTCTTCAGTTGTCGATGATCTTTCCGTAGACCAGGAAGATGAGTTGGAATATGCAAGTGAAAATCAAATGCCATTTCGCCCATTGCCCTCAAAGGAAGGAATCTTTGCAATGAGATCACTCATTTCTAATGCACCTGATACAATACAAGAAGGCATAGATGACCTGTCGAACAATCTGGCAGAGTCCGCTGTAGGTTTTGCAGAAAACTCCACCGCAGAACTTTCAATTGATGCCATTGAAAACGAAGAAGAGATTCAAAAAGAGGAGGAAGATGAAATTGAAGAAGAATCTGCAAAACATGAAAAAGCTGAAGCTGAAGAAGAACCTGAGAAACATAAAAGAAAAAAACGTAGACAAAATTTTGAAGAGAATGCTAAGGAAATTCTACAATCTTTTGACGCGAAGCGTGTGAAAACTATAAAAATGTTACAAGAGTGCCAAAAGCAAGTGCAAGCTCAAGGCATCTCTGAATTGGATCAGGCAATGCAAAAAAATGCCTTGCTCATAATGCAGGCGTTTGCTATGGCACAGAATTCCGCACAAATGCCTTCTCAATGCAATTGCACGCAAAACCTACAACCGCATTGCAGCATTTCCCAAAATCCAACTCCACATTGCAGTACTTTCCAAAATCCAACCGCACATTGCAGCACTTTCCAAAATCAACCTCCTCAATCCAGCTTTTATCAAAATGCACCTGAGCCTCAGTTCGAATTTTCTCAAGAAACAGGTACACCGATTGGAGTTCCATCTTCCATCTTATGTCCGCCGATTCCATTTTGGTTTTCAGAACAGACTCCAGCAGCTTTCTGCTATCCACCGTTTGTTCCACATTTGCAAACTTTTAACTATTTAGGTGAATCAATGCCTGGCGGTTTTAGCGTGCCTGTCATTCCATCTGTGCCTAATTATTTTTTCTTTCCGGGACAAATGTCAGAAATCATTTGTTCTTCGGAAATGCTTGCAAATACTTATAATGAAAATTCGTTCGATGAAGGAAATAATACCTCAGCTTTAGACATTGTAAATATTTCCCCCCAAGTAGAAGAACAATCTGTGGAAAGCTCACAAGAAAATGCTGCAGAAAACCTGCAAGAGAACGCTGAAGGATAATCTACTTGTACTTCGCCGTGCATCGTCAATTGTTCTGTAATAGATTAGTTAAAAGAGGACGGAGTAGAAAAAAGCGTATTTAGAAATAGGTCGCATTGAAGTTTATACTACGCCAAATAATATAATAGTTGTTTTCTTTAGCAATAGTTTTCTGAAATATTGATATAAAATATTAATATGTTATACAGAAGTATATTATTTTATTGCTTAGGTTTATTTGAAATAAAACCTTTATTTTTAATAAGATAAATGTTGAAAGCGTACACAGAGAACAAAGTACATCAGTATTTTTTATAATGCTAGGTCGTAAGAGGTTTTTTTTATCGCCAATTAGCTTTTGTATTAATCAACGTTTTGAAACAATGCCTTGAGATTCAAAGTGAAGCTTAACTTACTACAATGTTATTTCCAGTTGAAATTTAATACAGTTATAAGTTCTCCTTAGTAAAAAATGTAAGAATCTATGCTAAAACGTGTCAACGGTCAAAATGATTTGTGATAATAAATTTATAAATTTTTGTGTTAAATCTCCTCCGAATTTGAAGAATTCCAAATGGTATGTACAGAATAATTTCAAGATCAAACAATTTGAAATTCAACATCGAGAAAACTATACGGATATCTGAAAGAAATAAAGCAATTCGGAATTCTAAACTTGAATCTTTTAAAATTGCAAATTTTAAGAATAAATGTCTCCATATGTAGTTTGTTTTGGGTTTTAAGTTAAATCAAGCTTGCTTTAATAAAGAGTTCTTCTTATTGGTAACCTCGAAACAATATCGACTAACACGCTCCGGATTACTTTTCCATCCTCCGTTTCCTCTCCTTCATCAATCTCAGGTTGAGGATATAGCATTTCGTTGCTTTTTAGCCGTTGCTCCCACTTTTTTCATATCTCTCCTTACGTGTCTCCAAGATATTATGTAGTGTGCAGCAAGCAGCGACTAACTCGGGAACAAACGTGTAGTGGCATTCTGATCTTTTCATTATTCGTCGCCATCGGCTTTTTAGTCTGTCGAACGCTGCTTCAATTTTAACTCGACCTGAATTCTTGTAAGCGTTAAATGATTCTTCAATTGGTGTTCTACTACCACTCCTAGAGAATCCCTTCATTAACCAGGGAAGTAAGGGATATGCGGGATCACCCATTATCAAATTACTTTCTTAACCTTCAAAAAAGAAAATTTATGCCCATTAAAAAGTTCCCAGAAATTCAAATTTATTGTTTAAAAAATTTGATTTGCAACATTTTATGATATTGAATATTTTCGTTGATAATTCATTTTGTGGATATGATCATGTAAAAAAAATTTCTTTACCTGACAAACAAGTTGTTCATAATTCATAAATAATGAAGAGTTTTTGAACACATTTGCGTCATGATTTGAGCCAAGTGTTTCGATGTTTATGTTCCGAAATCTGGACAAAATATTTAAAGATTGTGAATAATTGATGCGTTCTTCTTTCCAAAAAGGATTGACACATGTTATTATTTTAGATACATACATTAATTTGTGATCAACGAAACCTTGAAGAACGTAAGAAGCCCATCCTTTTCTATTGATACAATCTCTATACCCATCTGACGGAGGAAGAATAGGCATATGACTTCCGTCAATAGCACCAATAATATTAGGCATACCTGTAATTTTTTCAAAATGCTTAGAGATTTCCCCACATTCTTGTTTATCTCCCTGGCGGACCGGCCGAACGCAAACATTACGCTACAGCGTAACGGTAAAGTAATGGTAAAGTAATGGTAAAGTAATATGGCATTATAATTGATAAAAGAAACAAAATTAATATGTAAACTGTTGCAATTATAATAAAGCGTTAAAATTTTCGTTAAATGGTCATGCCGTCATTGCAACAACTTGCTTTCTCATCGTTAAAAAATAAAAAAACAAAGTGGCTGTCATTCAAGGCAGGCCCCTGCAGACTGGCAACCCACTTGAAGCCCCGTTAACGGGTTGCCGATATGCAGGGGCCAGACTGCAATGACAATCACTATGTTTTTTTATTTTTTAACGCTGCAAAAGCAACTTGTTGCAATTATGGCATGGCCATTTAACGTAAATTTCAACGTTTTATTATAATTGCAACAGTTTAAATATAAATTTTGTTTCTTTTATCAATTATAATGCCATATTACTTTACCATTACTTTACCATTACTTTACCATTACTTTACCGTTACGCTGTAGCGTAAGATGTGCGTTCGGCCGGTCCGCCAGGGCTGGTAAACGTATCCAAATGGGCATCAATATTTGGTTAACAGCCGTTGTCACTCGATGGATACATTTCCAAACTGTGGAATGGTGAACTCCAAAAAGATGTGCAACGACCCGATATTCGCAACAACTTGCGTACGAGAAAATTGCAACGGCTACTTGTTTCCGAACACTAATTGGTTTTCTGGGCATTAACGGATTAAACTTTGGCCTTAAAGCAGGCTCCAATTGATCGCATATATATTGGAAAGTTTCTTTAGACATTCGAAAATTTTCAATCCAATCATCAATCGTAAATCGTGGAACAATTCCCTCCCACCATCCTATATACCTATTTTTCATCCAAATAATTCGTTTTTGGCGTGCGTACATCCGATAGAACTGAAAAGTTAAGAAAATGATTAAATCTTCCATTGCAAAATCCTCCAAAATTAATATTTCTCTTATGAAAGCCCACATAAGACTCATATCCAGTTGAAAAAATAGTGTTGACAGGACTAATAAATTTTGCATGTAGGCAAAAAGTGCCATTCGGAATTATAAATCCTTCATCCTTGTTCAAAATCTGTAAAAATAGATCGATAATAAATTCTAATATTTATATAAAATATGAAAACTCTAATATTGATAATAATTAACCTAAAAAATTTACTGTCCTGTTGCCTCCATGAGTATTTATATAAAAACAAGTACTTACGACTCAAGTCAGTAATCAAAATCCAAATCGCCTTTTTAATAGGCAGCACCGAATACGTTTATTGGTACAACAAACACTTTTAACATTATTAGATAATTCAAATTTAAGAAAAGCCGTCTGAATCTCAGGCTTGCGTGCATCATTACCTTTGATAACCTACGTTACCGACAGTTTCCATCAGCAGGAGTACATGAATTTTATAAGTTGGCAACCCTTCTTTCACGCGCTCTCCGATGCGAAAGCTTTTCTTGCCCCAACCGTTCTACGCGCGTGAAACTAACCTTCCGCTCGTCGGTGTAAAGCCGACCATACTTAGGTGCCTCACAGCAATCCTGTCAATCGGACCGCGTACCGGCACATACACCAGCCAAAGGCGGACATTTTGTTATCTGGGAATTCATGAATATATTGAACAAAGTTTGGTGTTCTTAAGGTAATCGAGAATCTCCTCTGGCGCCAAATATTTTAGAACAGAAATTATTACAACGTTAGGAGAGAGAAACTTTTACCAAAGATTTCAAAAAATCAATTACCTCAAGATAACCTTACTTTTTAAATCCATATTTATTTTTTTATTCTACTTGACCATCATAAGCCATTTATTGGTAATTCTTTAATCTACAAAAGGTCGAAACCGTAGAAATTTTTTTATAATGGATTTTTTATTATTTTTTCACGATTCTCGAAAAATCATTACAGAAAATCATTATAATAAAATCAGTATATAACAAAATAAATGCAAAATATTGATATATTAAAACGAATTCTACATTTATGCAACGTAGAATTTCACAGATTTTAAGGAATCTGAAGAAATTTCAAGGAACTTCAGACAATTTTCAAGGAATTTAAGCGATTTCATAGGATTTCCTAATATTTCGAGGGATTTTAGGGGATTTTAAATAATTGTGTGGAATTTCAAAATGTGAAGGATTTTATTGAATCTCCAAGGATTTCCAAGGATTTCAACAGATTTATAGGGATTTAAACGCGTTTTGGTGAGAGAAGTTAAAGGCAGAAGTTTAACTTAATGTATATTCAAAGAATTTCTAAGGACTTCTATTTATTTTGACAAATTTGTACGATTTCTGATGATTTTAAAGGATATTGAAGGATTTCAATTTTATTTAATGGGATTTCTGCGGACTTAAACATTTGAAAGTACATAATGAATTCAAAAAAATTTTAAGAGGTATTAAAGGTTTCAAGCTACTTCAAATTATTTTGAATTATTGCAAATTATTCTAAGAGATTGAAAAAATGTCAAGGTAAGTTAAAGAATTTGGTAGTATTTTTTCCAAAGACTTAAGAGTATTCGAGGATTTTTATACAACTTCCAATTATTTCAAGGATTTTCGGGAATTTTACAGTAGTATAGCAAAGCAGCTATCGTCCCATAATATCGACAGTGGGTATTACCGATGGTCGGTAATGTAGAAATTCTGTTAGCTATTTTACCGATCGAGGGTTAATTTATAACCCAAAAATTACCGACCTTCCTATTGTACCGACCGATGGTGAAAATTATTATATAAAAATCTTCGGCCTTCATGTTTTACTGAACAATGGTAAAATAATATTACAAGAAAATTACAGACCTCCCTTTTTTACCGACCGATTGTGGAAAGGACAATATAAAGTAACGACCTGTATGTCGAGCCAACCGACGGTGAAATGAACATCTAATAAATTACCGACCTACCCGTGTTACTGACCGATAGTAAAATGATCAACTAAAAATGACCTACCTCTCTGTTAAACCGGCTGTGGGTAATTGGCTTACCCATTCGCTCAATGCAAGTATAGTACCAACTATTTTACTGACCATAGTTATTAACATTTACTCAATTCACCAACCCTAAGTTGCTTATACTCTCAATTGAAAATAAGCCATATATAAATATAGGCTGTGGCTAGTCGTCCCGAAACATTGGGGGAGTTGAAGAGAAGATGGACTAGTCATCACGAATTTTCGGGAAAACTAGCCAAGGTCATGAAAAATACCTCACTACTCATCCCAAATTTCGGGATCTAGAGACACTCCGATAATAATATGAAGGTTATGTAGCAAAAATAAGTTCCAAGATGTACATAGGCCCTTTGGTACCCCTTCTATTATTAGTTTCTAAATACACTGCTAGCATAGAAAAAAGAGAAAGTATTGATAAGAATTGAATTGAAAAGACTGAGACACCCTGCAAATCCCGCTTTGCGACAATGAAGCATTAGAAAAGTATGTCAATGCGTGTAAATTCGTGAAGACGGTATTTCAATTTTGAATCTTTCCATAGGTTGAAGTCTCAGTGCATGTACTTTTTTGTTCAGATCCAGTTTTTAATGACCATCCCGACACTGAAAGACGCTATTCCCAGTACCGGTCCCGGTCCTACGAATTCGCGCCGAACTTTGCCAACTGATCCGCCTTTTCGTTGCCCTTTGATCCCCGTGTGACCAGGGACAGTTGGTTTAATGCCTTTTTGCATTCCCAAATCAGTTCTGATGTTATGTCTGGTTTCCCTATTGCAGTTAGTGTCGCTTGGCTGTCCAAACAGATCGTGATCTGTCTGCCAGCAGCGTTTTCCTCTATTACTGTTTCAGCACAGCAAAGGACGGCTAGGACCTCCGCTTGAAATACAGTAGCATATCGCCCAAGTGTGATCCCTATCCCTTTCCCATTCTTAATGTCATAAATTCCTGCTCCTGACCCTCCCTCTCCCCTGGAGTCATCCGTATACCAGATTTCCCCCTGGAGGAGCGGGTTACCAGTTTCTTTCCATAGATCCCTGCTTGGGATACAGACGCGGAAAGCTTTGGCAAAGTTGAAGCGTTTTGTTATTTTATCTTGCCTCATCTGTAGAATCGGCATGTGCTGATATCACTCGGCAGTCTAGTGTGTTTAGTCCCTGGAGTCCATCTATTTGCTCTTGCCAG
This sequence comes from Andricus quercusramuli, assembly GCA_932178445.1. Taxonomy (NCBI): domain Eukaryota; kingdom Metazoa; phylum Arthropoda; class Insecta; order Hymenoptera; family Cynipidae; genus Andricus; species Andricus quercusramuli. The sequence continues at coordinate 24,561 of CAKNXH010075850.1, read as the reverse complement.
GCGACCCATCGCGTGAGCCGCTTTCGCGGTCATCGCAACATATAGGGGTTCCTCACTGAGCATGAATCCTATCGCCGCTTTGGCCGCAGTCCTCATTGCTCCAGTCAAACCCCTAAATGATAGCATTTGTAATCTTCGCAGCCTGTCCTGCATTGTTTTAAATTCCGCTTGTGGCCACCAGACCACAACCGCGTGTAGGAGCCTGGGTTTCAAGACAGCAGAGTAGAGCCATGCAAGCATTTTAGGCCCTAACCCCCACGCCAACCCAAAGGCTCTCCTGAACATCCAAAAAGTCATGACAAATCTCCGGCATTGGGCCTCCAGGTGCATTGCGCAGCTCAGCTCGCTATCCAGGATTACTCCTAGACATTTAACTGAATCTGAAAACGTCAGCTTCCCACCTCAGAACACAGGAGCGTTAGCTTTCGGAACTTTATAATTTCTCGTGAAAATGACCAGGTTGGTCTTTTCCGGATTTACCGAGAGTCCTGTGCTATCGCACCAGAGCTCTACGATGTGCAGCGCCGACCTAATAAGACCCATTAGCGTTTCCAGATAAGCCCCCCCTAACTAGGATTAAAAAGTCGTCCGCATATCCTTGGGTGTAGTACCCTTCTTTATTTAGCCTTCGAAGGAGGCCGTCCACTACAATGCTCCACAGGAGGAGTGACAGGACACCCCCAGTGGGCAGCCCCGCGGAGCTATCCCCCTCACTAGACCTTCACCCCATCTGGTTTCGAATCTTCTTCGGCGTAGCATGCTTCCTCTCCAGCATACTAGCTGATCCGGCAAGCCACATTGCAAAGCCTCTTGACAGATGACTTCTGGAGGAGTATTGCTGAAGGCACCCTCTACATCCAAGAAAGCGCCCACAGCGTACCCCTTTTGTTCCAAGTGCTGCTCCAATTTTGCTACTACAGCATGAAGCGCAGTTTTTACCGAGCAGCCTGCCTGGAAAACATGCTGTCATCTATGCAGCGGGGAGGCCAAAAGTACCTCATCCCTAATGTATCTCTCGACCAGCTTCTCTAGCGTCTTTAGGATAAAAGATGTTAGGCTGATTGGTCGGAAATCTTTGGCAGCAGTGTAACCCTCCCTCCCAGGTTTGGGTATGAAGGCCACTCTGCCATCCTTGCCCTAAATAATTTCGTCAGAGGAGGGACGATCAAATCCTTGCCTTTTTGTAAAAGCGCTGGATAAATGCCATCCGACCCTGGTGATTTAAAGGGGCAAAAGTACCCTATGGCCCATTCCACCTTTTAGTAATCAGCGAACTTAGCGGCGAAACTTCAGTCGGCGCTCTCCACCCCCTGGCTCCGGTCTGCCTCCTCTTGGTCGGTTCGGATTCGCTGAAAACCCGGGAAGTGAACTTCCATCAGGTGATTCAGCTTTGCTTCTTCATCTTCGGCAAACTCACCATTATCGAGCCTTATGAGCCCAAGGCGAGCTTCCGGATTTTTCGCTAGGATCTTGTGGAGCTTCGCTGTTTCCGGAATGTTTTTCGATTCCTCGCAGAAGCCCTCCCAATCTTCCTGCTTATATTTTCTTATATCTTTATTGTATTCGCACTGGGCCGTCTTATAGATGTCCCAGTCCGAAGGCAATTCAGTTCTATTTGCCCTATTGCACAACATTCTTGTCTTTCTATGGAGTCTCTCCAGGTGGGTGTACCACCATTCTGCTCCCTCCCTAGACTTGATAGTACAATCCACTACCCTGCTTATATATATATATATATATATATATATATATATATATATATGGATACTCCCGAAGGAATGACCCCAAACCGAAGGCGTTACAACCGTGCCGAAAACTGAATGACACCTGGGTGAGATATCTCAAACGGTGCCCTGATATACCGGGCGACATCTCAGAGTATCAGCCTTCTCCTTGCACGTAGGGCTCTACAAGGACGGACGAACACTTTCCCTAGCTGCTCGTGGGAACAACAATGACAACACCAAACATAGTTGTAGCAAGTGCGGTTCAAAACAATCGAACGTGCAGGGCTCCCGACAATGGGTCGGACAACAATGCCGACTACCCTACAGTTGCGGGAGCCTATCAAGACGGAGTTAATGCAATGGACAGGAGGAATCTCAATACTTTTGGGTGGACGGACTAACTCAATGACGACCTGCTAGAGTGCTACGATAGCAGTATGGCCGCCGAGCGAGAAGGTTACGTGGCACGACTGCAGGTTCTGTGGTGCAAGAAACATCCAGAGCTCTGACACTTTTTGCGTCAACGTCTGCGAAACCATGCCGAACAACTCCGAAAAAGGGGCTACGTAAGCGGAACACCTACTCTACCGCAGCCAGAACAAGCCGGCAACAGAGAAAAAGTGGCGACACTGAGACCAACCGCGAACAGGCATCCAATAGACGACGAACAATGCTTGAAGACTCGGAGAAACATCAACATTCAGGTTTCTCCCAAGCCCAAAGATCTGACTGAACTTGATGATGAGCTTCGTGGAGAGTTTTCCGAAGAAGCCAACCTCTGGACTATCAATTGTGGTGTATACAATGCAGCGAGAACTTTGGCAGATGCAAGCCGTAAAACAAAACCAACGGTTGATCATAAGACCAAAATACGAATGCATCAACTCAGCACAAAGATAGGCTGGGCAAGACAGTATGGTCCGCATTCAGTGTGTAGTTGACTACATAACGTCTGGCAGGACTTTCACTGCCAAGGTTCGACAGTTCGCCCGCGAACTACGGATCCGTCATCACACAATTAACAAGTTAAAGCTACTGAACATCAGGCAGCATATTGTTGACAGAATACGAGTACTATCTAACGCTAAGAGAAGTCTAGAGCGGAGGGAGAGGTGGGCCAGAGAATATCAACAGTTTTTGTCTGACCCATCTCAACTCTTCCAACACCCTCCAGTTACTGACGACCATCCGCCCAAACCAGAGGAGGTCGAAGCATTCTGGAGAGAAGTCTACGAGGTCCAACATCCACTTCAAGAAGGCAACTATTCCGCTCCCGGTCCAGATGGTATCAAGACCTTCTGGTGGAAGAAATTTCCTTCAACGCACCAGCATCTGGCCCGAATTTTCACCTTATATCTAAAGTCGGAAGAGCCTACTCCGGAGTGGTTGGTGGAAGGGCGAACAGTGCTCCTGCTGATGACGGGCAACTTAGCCGGCCCTAAGAATTACAGGCCAATAACTTGTCTGAACACACTGTATAAGATCTTTACAGCTATACTAAATGAAAGGATTCTTCGGAGAATTGGACCTGTGTGTCGAGAGATGTATGAACAAAGCGGCTCAAAGAAAGGCGTCAAGGATGTCGGGAGAACCTGCTCATCGATAGATGTGTTTGTAAAGACGCAGCATCCTTTAACGATTCCTATCGATGGCCTGGACTGATTACCGGAAAGCTTTCGATTCAACCTCCCGTAGACTTATCATCTGTCTGTTGGAAAGCTTGAAGGTTCATCCACACATCGTGAGGTGCATAGAGAGATTAATGCCGCTTTGGAAAACCAGATTTACTATCTCATCTGGAAAACATCGTGTGATCACTAACAGTGTCACCTTTCAGAGAGTTGTGTTTCAGGGCGGCACCATGAGACCTATACACACTTGGGCGTGCCACATATCCGCATTCAGGACGTGACATCTATAAAGGATACTTTTCGAAGCAGATACAAACATCTCATCCGGCAGATTTGGTCTTCCGAGCTGTACGCCAAGAACAAAGTATCTGCAACGAACATGCTTGCCGTCGCGGTAGTACTCTATTCATTTGGAGTGGTTCCATGGACGAAGGACGAGCTCAGATCCCTTGATATCGGGACGCGAAAGGTTTTGCACATGCACAAAAGCATGCACCTTAAGTCTTCTGTTCCGCGACTTTGTATCTAACGCCGCCTAGGTGGTCGCGGAATATTCAATCTTGAATGTCTTCACAACAGGATTATTCTGTGTACAGCACATATAGTTGCAAATCAACAAGATTCTCTTCTTAAAATGGTCAGAAAACATGAAGAAGCGGGCAAAGGGGCGTTTCTGTACAAAGCAGCGGAGGAAGCTGATGAGACTCTCGGCCTTGACTTAAATACCAGGGGTGAGCAGAATGCATCAAATCTTATCCATCTTGAATACTCACTTTGGAAGAAATGTGAAGGGTCAGTCGATGTCGTATAAGCTAACGTGTGCTTTCCTTAAGTCAAGACGGTGTCATTTCCACTCTAGCATACCGCTGCCGCATTTTGAGCCAAGATATTCCCGGTGATAGCTGCAGAGCGTGTCATGCACACCCCGAGCACCTAGGACACATACTATCTAGTTGTCCAACTCATGCGGGAACGACCTACATCCAAAAGCACAATGCGGCACTAAGAGTGCTTTATTACCATCTCTGTCACTCTTACGGAATTGCCACAAATACCGCTCCGCTAGACGCTTCTAGGGAAATAGAGTCAATTGTCGAAAATGAGAAGTGCCGTATATACTGGAACTTCATATTCTCGAAAATTGTTTCTGTTGCGCAAACGAGGCCTGACATAGTTCTCCTTGACTTGGAGAAAAGAACCATGTGCCTTATCGAATTTTCGGCACCAGCTGACAAAAACGTCACAGCCAAGGAGAAAGGAAAGAAGGAGAGGTATAAAGATCTTATAAGGGAGTTGCGACGGTTATACCCCGAATATTCTGTTAAGCTAATCGTCCTAATCATCGGCGCTCTTGGAGGTGCCAAAGTTTCACTGGTTAATAGCCTGAAAAGCATCCCTGTGTGTCGACAAAATGCTTAGACACTTGCGGGGAAAATACATAAGGCGTTCGTCCTTGGTTCGCTCCGTGTACTCAGGGTGCACGAGACTTTAGCCAGATCATCGTATTGAATTCATCGCAGACTGCAAACACCTATTTCACGGTCGTGAGACGTGGTTACAGCTGGAATTTTACCGCGATTTCGCTGGGAAGGTGTGCAATTTTTCAAATTAGCACCCGCTCCCGGCGAAATCCTGCGGTTGTCCTTATGACAAACTTTTACATATATATATCTATAGTTAAAAGTTAATAGTTATTGTGATATATAGTGAGATATAGTGACTGATGTATAAGGATGTTAGAAGTTAATATAATACGATGTCTGAAATCTTTTGCGTTGACGTTGTAGGTACAAAATTAGGAGCATAGTGTAGTTTGGAGTTCGGATTTTACAGCTGTTTTCCATACACAGCGGCCACAGTCGTTGGAGGTGACAACAGTCGCTACTGGATGCTTTTTTGAGCTACCGTCTGCCACTACACAGGTTTTTAGTTACTTGCTTCCTGATGGTCTAGAGAATTTCTTACAATGCGACAGGTGTTCAATGAAACTTCCTTATTAGCTGCTGCCAGTACCCTACTGACTCCTAAATGTTCAAGGTGTTCAGTGCTTCTTGCATAGTCTTCACTTCAGGCCTTAGCTCGCTATAATTATGAATTTTGGTTATATAGTTTGCCTGCAAATTTCGGTGAAGTGGACAAGCCTGTGCGCATATTCTCTTTGAGCCATTACGCCACCACCATCAATAATGTGATCGATGGATTCGCTTGTATCTTCACATAATCGGCAGCGGTCAACCACGTATTGATGTAACACGTATTTACGATCATTTCTGGTGCTGACAAACCGGTCCTGAATCGCAATAACGAATCCTTCCGTTTCTGGATACAGAACGCCCTTTCTCAGCCAAATATTGGATGACTCACTATACACTTCATATTGATCTAACGTTGTGGGGTGTTCGCTGTGGATGGCTTTCTGTCTTCATTGCGTTTCTTATTCCTCTATGGTTTCTGCCCTGATATTCAAGGCCTCTCGCAACTGTATAACTTATAATTCACACAGTTTCCTGACGTCTACAATGCCCCTACCCCATCTATGTCGTGGTGGAACTACCATTTAAATAGCCAAATTACTGTTGTGCATTCGGTGTTTCGTCACTTTTACGAGGATGATTCTGTTTAATCGTTCGAATTCTGTCTTCGACCATTTGATGAGCCCAAAGGAGTACGCGAGGACACGGATGCCATAGGTGTTGATTGCCCTGATCTTGTTTCCCGAGTTAAGAGAACTCTTCAGAAGTAATCTGAGTCTTGTAGTGAAGGCAGTCGTTAGGCTTTTCTTAACTATCGTATGCTGAATACCCTTGGATTCGAGAATACCCAGGTGTCTATATGACTCACCCTCAGCCATTGCCTCGATGTCATCCTGGAAATGGTTCTCTCGTTTTGCGGTCCCTAATTTTCCTCTGTTTAAATGACTCTTCTGCATTTATCTAATCGAAACTCCATATGGATATCATTGGAAAACCGTTTTTTGTAACATCGATCGCTTGCTGCAGTTCCTTATCCGAACTAGGGTATAGCTGCAGGTCATCCATGTATAGATGTATAGATGGGTCAATTGATGACCATCCTCCTTATCATGTAATCGGAACCCATGAGATATGCTATTTAGTGTTTTGCTTACAAGGGGACCTTTAGGTCTGCTTTTTGTTTGTTTGAATTGGTACTTTCCTCAATGAAAGGTACGTACCAGAAGTTTTCTCAGAAAAATCAAGAAGACGCAATTTTGACCCATTTTCGAGAAAAATGCATTTCAAAAATTGCAAAACGGATGGTCATCGAGCCGGTGTAGAAGTATATGGAAGAGTCGGTAGCTCTCTGGTAGAGCGCTCGGCTGATGGCCGAAAGGTTGCGCGTTTGATTCTCGCTATCCATACTTTTTTTTTATTCATTACACTGCTTGTTTATTTAATTTTTGAATAAAATTTGATAAAATTACACCATTTAATGATTATCTACTCCTTATTTTCAATGAGAACTCTGTTAATCGTATTTTTATTACCACTCGTTTGGACAATTGTGAATTTTGTTAAAATTGTTTATAATTCAATAGTTTTTAGTATCTCTATTATTAAATCAAAGTTGGAAGGAAGTATTTGAAATACAAATTTAAATAATAAATACGAAATACCCGTGGATGTAGTGACTTATTTCATAGATATTTACTTACAAGAATCAGAAGTGTCTTGAAAGTGTATTTTTTCACTTTGTTCCTACTTTAATTCAATAATATAGATACTGGAAACTATTGAAGAATAAATAATTTTTATAAAATGCACAATTTTCCAAACGAGTGGTAATAAAAATATTATCAACAGAGTTTTTATTGAAAATAAGGAATAAATAATCATTAAATGGTATAATTCTATCAAATGTTATAGAATAAATAAGCATTTCAATGAATAAAAAGAAAGTATGGATAGTGAGAATCGAACGCGTAACCTTCCGGCTATCAGTCGAGCGTCCTACCAGGGAGCTACCGACGATTCGAAATACTTGTACACTGGCTCGATGACCATTCGTTCGAAATTTTCGAAATGCATTTTTCTCGAGAATGGTTCAAAATTGCGTCTTCTTGATTTTTCTCAGGAAACCTCTGGTACGTACCTTGCACTGAGGAGAGTATTAATTCAAACAAACAAAAGCAGACCTAAAGGTCCCCTTTTTAGTGGGTTCAACGCTAAACAAAACCATGATGCACTGAAGGAGTCTCATTGGAATATACCCGTCGTAATGGTATGGAAGGAAACGCTTGCTTGTAGTCAATGTATGCCATATGCAAATTTCTTCGATGTTTACGAGCTTGCGTCAATAGCGTCTATGGTGACTAGATGTTTACTGCCTCGTGAGTTTTCACGGCATCCTTTTTGCTCTTCTGTAAGGATGTCATTATCGTCGCAGTGAGAATATACCTTATCTGCTATGATAGCTGTAAGGCATTTATATATTGTTGGAAGACAGGCTATTAGTCGAAATGCAGATGGATTTTGAGCGTCTGGTTTTTTAGGCAAAATACAGTAGTATCCTGCAGCATAAAGCCTGGCATCAGATCTGGGTGTTCGATGATCTTTTGAAAACACCTTGCCAATGCGGGATGCACAATATTCAGGTACTTGTACCAGAAATTGCGCACCACGTCCGGACCTGGAGCTTTCCAGTTACATTCTTTTCTAAAAACCGCTGAAACATCAAAAACTGTGATGTTAATCAGCTCCATTCCAGGGTTATTGCTTGCTCTTGTTTTCTCTAGTTGGAACCCCGCAGTATCCAAATTGCTTCTGTTGATGTTTCCCCAAACGTCCGACCAATAGTTAGTCATGTCTTCCAATTGAGGGACTTCGGTGTCTTGTTGGTTATTTTGCTTTAAACTCTGTTCACAATAGAACCTTCTTTCATCTGCCTGAAAGGTTCGATTTTCTTGCCTTCTTGCACTACTTTTCTTGTACCGAGGCAGTCTAGCAGTAAGAACATCATGTCTCTGCCGTTGGGAGTCTGTATTCTGATCCAATATTGCTAGTGTTAATATATATCAAACCTGATCTTCCGTGGTGGATCTCATTCTCTTCCTAAGGCAGAAACTGCATTTATAAGCCTAGTTCTGCGGCCCGACGTTCTAACGGTTGCCACAGCTGCACAGTATGCAAGAGTTTTCCCGTCTAACGCAGATTGTGTTGCGTTCAAATGCATAGTTAAAACCTTGCTGTTCAGGTGTTCTATTAGTGCACGCAGATCATTGGTGATGTTCATCTTGGGCAGTGAATGCCTTTGCGTTGGTTCTACATGTCTGAAATCCACTAAAGCATGACAAAATTCCTTTCAAAGTGCTGTAGTTTTTTTCTGGGACTTCGCTGTTTAGATCATCGTTTACAATGTCCGGATGTGAGTCTTCATTGTCCACATCTTCCCATGGAAGTTCATCAAAAGGAAGCTGCTGTTCTGCTTCCATGTCGATGGCAGCTATTTCAACAGCCGAAAGCAATCTGTTTACAGATATTAAGCGTTTATGATCTGCTACATTCTGCTCATTTATTCTTGTGGCTAGTCCTGAGTACTTAAGTAAGAAGAGACGATGATGTTCTCTCCTTACACTTTGCCCACTTTTCTTTGCGAAAAAATAAAAGCGGATCACATCTCTGTTCATATGGTACGTCCATTTTAATCGCCCTATTGGTTATGGAATCTCTGCTTCTGGTACTGGTTGTATTAGGCCATCTACCTCCGGAAGATGTGGCGTTGCTGGATCATCACCAAGTTGAAGAAGAACATCTATTGCCGCTGCTTGTTCATGTGAAGCGCCTTCCTCTAACTGCTGTTCATTGGTGTTGTTTTTCCACGCAAAATCAACCTGTTGTTCAATCTCCTTTGCTCGATCTTCTGAATTGAGTAGATTAGTCTTGATGTCCTTCACCTTAGCGATAAGATCTCTCAGTGCGACTTTCTCTATTTGAGGATAATTTGCGGCAAATTTCGTTCTACAATTTTGTCCTTTCTTGCGAGAGGTTTCAAACTTCGCACTTCCATAACAGAGACGCACCAGTTCCTCATTCATTGTGGTATCCCACTTGATGCTCTCCCACGGTATTTCTGTTGAAGTGGTTGGTTGCAAATAGCTAGCGCTAGCCAAAGCATCCTCAGCAGACACATTTGAGGTAGCCCAAAGCAACGTGGCTGACTGCAAGAGCCGGAGCTATCGGGCGATGGGGTCGCCACATCCCTACGCCTATTTATTATTATTATATTATATTATATTGTCTTGTATTGTATTGTATTGTGCTGGGCTATGCTGTGCTGTGCGGTTCTGTTCTGTTCTATTCTGTTCTGATCTGTGCTCTGCTCTGATGTGCTGTGCTGTGCTGTTCTGTTATATTCTGTGCTGCGCTATGCTGTGCTATGCTGTGCTGTGTTGTGCTGTGCTGTGCTGTGCTGTGCCCAGAAAAATCGCAGTAAAATTTCAGTTGTAACCATGTCTCACGACCGTGAAATAGGTGGTTGCAGTCTGCGATAAATTCAATACGATGATCTGGCAAAAGTCTCGTGCACCCTGAGGACGCGGAGCAACCCAAGGAGACCGCCTTCTGCATTTTCCCCACAAGTATCTCAGCATTTTGTTGACACGCAGGGATACTTTTCAGGCTATTAACAAGTGAAACCTTGGCACCTCCAAGAGCGCCGATGATCAGGACGATTAGCTTAACAGAATATTCCGGGTATAACCGTCGCAACTCCCTTATGAGGTCTTCATACCTCTCTTTCTTTTCTTTTTCCTTCGCTGTGACGTTTTTGTCAGCTGGTGTCGAAAATTCGATAACGAGCATGGTTTGTTTCTCGAAGTTAAGAAGCATAATCCCCAGGTTGATGAAGGAAAGACCTTGATTGTACCGTGGGACTAGAGAAATGCTTGGCAAGCGAGCCGAATCGATTATGAATGTTTTACTGGCACTGGAATTTTGATGTCTGTTTAGATCTGGCTTCGCCGTAAGGTTCCGAATATTCACTTCGCACGATGACACCCCTCAGCTAGGGTAAACGACTTATTCCGCTCTCTGGGGGACGTCATGTGAGACATAGACTAATTTGGCGGGCTCACAAAAAGAAATCCTGGGATCAAGGACTGGCCAATACCACGCGCGCGCGCACAGCGACTCGCTTTCGTATAGAATCCAGAGACGGCATTCTGTCTTGATCGTGTCGAAGGAGAGGTCCATTTTTCTTTAGCTCTCGAAAGTGAAGTTTTAATTTCGGTGTCTTTTTTTTGTTTGCCCGACCAAAGGGAATTATAAATTAACCTCTTTGGTCATGCGAGTCAGGCATCACTGGGTCCGCGTCCTTTTTCTAAAATTTTGTCCGTTGGTTAAAATACCTTCTCTATTCTGAAGGTCGAATCAACAATCAATTGATTATGAAAATTTTTTTAATAACATTTGTCGTATGTGAACTTGTTGTTTTAAAATCTCTAAAACCTGTTGAATAAATAGAGTTTCATTTAGCAGCTATGTTAAAAATCCTGTTCTTCATTACATAAGCCTGGCTCCAGAATCCACTGTCCCCTAGGAATAAGTTTGCATGTTATTTCAGGAGGATTAACTGTATAAAAAATGGCGAAATCAACCGCCTGGCATGTATTATACACGTCCGTTAATAAACTCTCTGAAATTGCACCGTTGAACTTACGCTTGAGACAAATTTTCCATTTCTTGACGTTTCAGCAATTGGGGCAAACGGAAAGTTTATCACAATGTGTCCTAGATGCCCGGGGTGTTCATGACACGCTCTGCAGCTATCATCGGGAATGTCTTGCTCAAAATGTGGCGACGGTGTGCTAGAGTGGAAATTATACCATCTTGACATGCCAAAATGAAAGCCTACGTGCCCGAATTCAATCCGGATGATTTAAGGAAAGCATACGTCAGCTCATATGACATCGACTGATCCTCCACATTACTGTGGAAGATGCCGTGCATCCTCTTGTCGAGGAGCTCTTCGCGGAAGTTTTTCTCCTGTGCTTTCTTAATCCGGGTCTTCAGGAGTGAGTATTTACGATGTACAGAAACGCCTCTTTGCCTACTTCTTCGTGTTTCCTGACCATTTTAAGAAGAGGGCCTTGTCCATTTGCGACTATATGTGCTGTAACCAGAATAATCCTGTTGTAAAGACATTCAACATTCAATATTCCACGACCACCTTGACGGCGTGAGATTAGTGTTACAACATCGAATAAAAAACATCAATGTTTCACATCGATGTAGCATCGAAGGAAACCATCGATGTTTGCGATACATTGGATCATTTTTAAGAAACATCGATGCATCGGAAAAAAATATCGATGATTTCAAAATAACATTCTTTTAATGTAAAGTATTGAATATTTAATATGAATAGATATTAATATTAAATATATTATACAATATTATATAATATAAATATAAAATAATATAAATATAAGAAACATCAATATATATGATATTTAAAATATGATACATGACTGGTTGCATCTGAGCCAATCTATTCACATTATTTCATTTTCCAAATAGGAAGAGAAACAATTCAAAAAAATAATATTTGAATTAAAAAGAATTCTTTTCAGAGGGCTCACTTAGGTAGACTCTTTCCCTTTTCTCCCTCTTTTTTCCTTTGTTGTGTAATTTTCATTAATGAGACGGAAAGGGCGCAGTTTTGGAAATCTAATTTTGATTCGTGAATTTTTTCATTCTCTGATTTTGTTTGCATACAATTATTCATATGAAAATAGATTTTAATTCGAGCATAAATGAATTTTTAAATAAAGACACTAAAAGAGATTCTTTCCAATCTGCAGGGTTGCTCATGGTACTTCTGAGAGTTCTTTTAATTGAAGGCAAACAAAAATTTTCTCCATTAATTTATCGAAAGAATCCTTTTTTATTTGATTATTGCTAAATTGAAAATTTGTTAATCATCTGAAAGAAAACATCGATGTTTGAATCGATGAATCGAAAGTAAAACATTGATGCAAAAACATCAGTCATCGCTAGGAAAACATCGATGTTTCCTTTGTTTCTCCATCGATGCTGCAACACTACGTGAGGTATAAAGTCGTGGAACAGAAGACTTAAGGTGCATGCTTTTGTTCATGTCCATAAGCTTTCTCGATCCGATATCGAGGCATCTGAGCTCGTCCTTCGTCCATGGAACTACTCCAAATGAATAGAGTACTACTGGGACGGCGAGCATATTCGTCGCAGATACTTTGTCCCTCGCTGACAGTTCGGAAGACCATATCTGTCAGATGAGACGTTTGTATCTGCATCGGAGAGTATCCATTATAGATATTACGTCCTGAATGCGGTTCTGTGGCACGCCCAGGTATGTTGAAATGTTGCAATTTAATTATAATTAAATAATAAAAAACCCTACATACCACAGTGGGCCAGGAGGCCACTTATTTTGACCAAAATTCAATATTTTGTCATATTTGCATAAAACCTGGTGCATAAAGGTTTTTGGGGTCGCTGAAACTGAATTTGATGTCAAAATTTCATACTTCAAAATGTTGGATACAATATGGCGGACTAAAATGCGAAACTTTGAGGTATTTACACCAAACTTGGTGTAAGTTGGATTTCGGGGTCTCTGATACAAAATTTGATGGCATTTTAAAATTCAAAATGGCGGGTCCAATATGGCGGACTAAAATGCGAAAATGTGATGTTTTTGCACCAAACTTGGTGTAAATGGGATTTCGGGGTCTTTGATGTACGAAATTTGATGTCGTCATTTTTAAATTCACAATGGCGGATCCAATATGGTGGAACAAAATGTGAAACTTTGAGGTATTGGCACCAAACTTGTTCTTCTATATTTTTGTTTTGCTGAGGATAACAGATTCAGATTCCTTAATAGTTTGAAGATTGATCGGGCGACAAAATCTTGCAGAATGTGATATTCTGTTATTTCATAAAATATCGTTACTTTTTGTTAATAGGCGGAGAGGAATAAAAGTTGTAACAAACAAGTTGCCTTCGCTTATGTTTAAATCAAATTCACTGGACTTATAATTTTGTGTATATTCTGAATGGCTTGAACTTCCATCGAAACCCCAGGAACACAGTAATACAGCTTCGATTAACGTATTGTTTGTACTCTGCATATTTTAAAGTATGACTTCTCGTTGCAATTGTATTAATCTTTCTGAAGTGTGGTTCAGCAATGCTTGCAATGAGACTTCAACTTCAGTTTCCTGGATCGAAATAGTTTCCTTTGGTGGTCTACATTCAGATTTATTTTTGCGAAACTTCGTTATACGGTGGCCAAATATCCGCTCCACATTCTTTTACCTCTAAACGCATGTTCATGTACACATTTTCCGACATAGAATTATCTAACAGAAATGCTACAGCTTCTTCAGGATTTTTTTAAATGTTGTGTCTAACAACTTTCTAATTTTTTTGGCCGTTCTGGACTTTCTAAAATTCGACTTATAACAGCGTGCAAATCTTTGTTCCCAGAATACGAATGTTTAGCTGAATGACGACATGCCTGCAATATTCTTTGTGGATCATGATCAAGATTCGCGCTGATATTTACAGCCTCTCGCCTTTTCGACCCATCCGATTTTTTCTCGAATTCCAGAGAAGGACGACCTGGCCCCTAAGAAAAAGAAGAAGGAGAAGCCAACTTAAATTTTTCTTTTCAAACTTCTCTTTAATTCTACGTACTTCATTCCATTTCTTATTGGAATGGAAGCTTCTAATGTGTCCCCTGAGGGTTTACATTGTTCTTGTATCTCTTCCCTATTCCTTCACACACCTCCCACACACATACTTGGTGGTGGGAGGGGGACCTACAGTTTAAGGTGGGTTCCGAACCACCAAGAGCAACAGCCTTAAGTACTTAGAGAACCTTTTTCTCTAGAGGTACCGGTCCCACGACTCTCCGGAGATGAACAACTCCCTTGCTAGGCAAGTGTTCACCGCATGGGCCACCGAGACTCTTCCAGAGTGCGAGGCGGGAATCGAACCCGCAAGCCGACGGAGTGGGTTCAAAGCCTACGCCTTAACCCCCACGACCATCGTCCCACTCCATTTCTTATTGCGTTTAGTTTTTTAAATCGAAAGAGCAGCTTTCAAATGCTTCAATTCTGTTTGGCAAGCATCCTCCTGGCGAATATTTAATTCTCTTAGAAAATAATTCATGGCTTTAGACAGATCCCCATTAATGGGAATATTTGCAAGAATTTTCCGTTTCTTAAAATTAGTCACTATTGATTATAAAACGAAAACACGCATCAAATAAGAAAAATACTCGCTCAAGAAACTTACAATTAGTGCAGCACAACAGTGTTGTTTTCAGATTACGCAAAACACATTCATACCTTATTTTACTCTGTAGGAGGTGGAATGTCGAAGAATAGCGAATTGGAAGTGGGCGGTTTACTACAAATGTTTAAAGTGTGATAATAAAAAGTTAAATATTACAATTTATTCTTAACTTTTTAAACTTATCCGTCTGATTTTTAATTCCTACGTGTCTACAAAATAAATAAATAAGAAGAAATTTTCAAAAATTAAACATAAATTGCTCGGTATATGAATAATTAAAAATATATTCTTATCAATAATTTTAGTACGTTTTTTTAACTTCACATTAACGTCAGTCAAACAATCAACAAAATTATTTAACCTTTGTGTTCTTCAACTATTTCTGAGTATGAAAATAATTTTCTTTTAAGTCAATTTTCAAGTTGGTTTTTGGCCAAAATAAGTGGCCTCCTGGCCCACTGTGCATACCTTCGGTACTGCCTCCCGTAAGTTTCATGAAAATCTAAAATTTCCGTTGAGCGCCAGGCCTGTTCAGGGCCACTTGAATTCTCAAAAATGCAAATCTCAAAATTAGTCAAATAAAAATCTAGAAATCACAAAACACGAGAGACTAAACTCAATTCAAAGAACGTAGTGTCAGCAAAACAACAAATCGACATTTATAACAAATAGGACCCAAAATTCATTCAGCAAGTGTTCATTAGAAAAAAATCTTGTGTGATAAGGAGCTTCACTCGACAATTGGTCACATTTAAGGTCTCGACATACTGCCATAATTTATAATCTTAAAATTAACCAAGACTCTCATAATTTTAATGTCGACTTATTTATAACAAAATTAAATCTTAAGTCTAAAGCTAATTCTCGAAAATTAAACTAACTTTAAAAGTGAGGCTTCTCTGCCCGCAACTACATGCTAGGCAATTACAAACAAAACTTAAAAACTCTAAATTTAATCGCTTCAACAAAACTCAAAAATAACCATCCACAAATATTCTGTACGATTAGAACCAAAATTCTTTAACGAAATTTCATTGATGAAAATTATCCATCATGTTGATTTCAGAAGTCTAGTCGTTGGTGAAACCTAACCTCAAAACTCACTATAGCCTAGCTTCACTCAATTAGTAATGACCCATAACTAGTCATAGCCTAATTTATTCGATTAGTAATAGGCAAACTCAAATCTCTAGTTAAACTCAACATTATCTCAAAACAGCACATAATCTAGACCTCCGAATTTCAACCATGATTTTAATAATTTGCTTCATGATATCTCAAACCTTAACATTTTTAGTTTCTGGAGACGTTAGGCCCAGCTCACCTAACTCTATGAACTCTAAATTCACTCAAATAATTACTATTCACGTGGCTTAATTATCTCAAAAAAAAAAAAAAAAATTAATGACCTCGACATACATCAATAGCACATTCCAAGTTATAGAACTGGCTGAAAAGAGGAGGCAAATGACAGGTTCGAGCTCACTATATGGCCGCGAGGCCGGTCTAATTATGGGAGATGAGTGTAGCATAATGACTCTTATCGAGTGTTAAGGTTTTGTATTGGAGTGCGAATGTTCCGAAAATAACATGGAAAGAAAAGGAAGCAGAAAAATTATCCGCTGGCCTGGTAATCGTGAACAGAAACGCTTCTTTCGTGGCGATCGAAATACAAGAGGCAGAGATACCAGTACAAGTGTAACGCATTTTTCTCGAAACAGCATTTTTTGACATGGTGAAGACCATTTCTTGAGAACTACTGGTCTGATTCACTTCAGTTTTGGAAGGCTTACTTCTTACATGTATAGCTATAGCCCGTAGCGGAATTAGAAAAATTTATAATTATTTAACAATGTTATAAACAATTGAAGCTGCAAAAAAGAGGTAGAAAAATTCAAAAGCGATCAAGAATCCATTCGATTTTTTCATTTCCGACAAACCGTTCTGGAGATTTATCCTTCACCATGAAAAGAGGGGAAACTTTTACGGCCGCTATTTTGGATATGTAGATGAAAAAAAATAAGTAAATAAAAATGTTTTCTATTGATTTGAGATTTGTACTTATACACATAAAAAATTGACCTTCTAATTTTAATTATACTTGGAAATAAAAATGTTTGAAAATATCTTCAAAACAACCAGCCTACCCCTTAAGATTTTTCAAAATAATCTCTTACATATGATATCTAATATTGTGTAAAAAGATTATGAAAAATACTTTTCGTAGAAGTATTAACTTATACAGTAAATATATTATTAGCAATTTATATGTATTACTATAAAATTATTGAAATTACAATTTTTAAAAAGTACATATTTTGTATTATTGAAAATTAGGACTTGAAAAAATGTTTTCGAATTAAATTCTTGAAATTTTTAATTTGATTTTAGTATCATCTTATTTTATTTAAAACGCAAAAATCCTTGAAATAACTGATATATGTATATAAATAAAAAATAGTTTAAACATCGTAATAATATATCAAATAAAAAATCGAAAGCACTGTTTTAAAATCAGACAAACGTTGAATGGTGATTCAAATGACTCCATATATAATTTTTCCCAAGTATTTGAGAGCGAAAGAAAGAAAACTTGTCAAATATCCGGGGGTTTGCGAGATCCTCGGATCAACAAAATTGATAAGAATGAAGCCTTTTGCTGAGGAAATAATTATTTTCGCGGAAATTATGAATTTTTCGAAAGGGAGAAATCCGTGTATAGCAGAAGACAGCATTTTAACGGCGAGAACCGTTCGCAAATGTATTTTTCTACTCCCAATTCTTACATCACAGAAGAATTTTCAGCAACTGCAAATGCACCAATTTTATAGATAAATCAATTTATGATTGTATGCAAATTTGTAAATTTACTCAGTTTGAAATTATAACTTTGAAATTATGATTTTAAAATTTTGTAATTTTATAGATAAATCAATTTATGATTGTATGCAAATTTGTAAATATACTCAGTTTGAAATTATAACTTTGAAATTATGATTTTAAAATTTTGAAATTATAAATTATAAATTTATCAAGTTATCCAGGAATAATTCCGAAACCATCAAATTCGATTTCTGAAATTTCGAAATTACGCCCTCTGCAAATTTATTTATAAATTCCAAGTTTATTAAGTGGTCCAACTATAAATTAATTATATGAAGAAGCTTGTTACTGGAGACACGGATTCTGGTCATCTTTTGTGAATGAAGAGGGCCTTATTTGAGATCAAAAAAGCTGAAACTTTGATATGGGAAATAGTTTTTTGAGCCTAAAAAACATTTGAAATGTCATTTTAAACTTAATATTAAAAATTTGAAGTTTTGTCTGCAAGTAGTTAAAGATAGAAAATGGGTTGTTATTTTCCTATTTTCTAACCAATATTCGATATTTTAAATTATAATGTCTCTTGTTTTAAATTTATAAATAAGAAAAACTACATTTTTCATTCAAGTTTATAATATTATAATATATTTCTACTCTCTACTTCGACATACAATCATTTTTACAATTAAGCAATTTGATGAAATACGTTGTTCTTGCATGTTTAGAATTCACTCAGATTTTATCTCCATGTGCCTATAAACTAACTAAATAACTTACACCATTTTCTCTTAAAACTTAAAAAACATTGTGTTTGTCGAAGAACAAGTTGGTTATGTTCGTAATCAGTGAAACAGTATTTATCGATATACGAGGATTCGAAATAAAAATAAAAATGTATAAACTTGTTTAAAAAAAAACATGGATTCTCTACCGATATCGTGAGTTTGATTATTTTAATTATTGCTGCGTTGGAGTTCTGTGCATCGTTAAGATAAAAATAAGTGTACATCAACATGCATATTGTGACACATTTCCTTCAGTTTCTATTCCATAGAAACTAGAGGGCTGTCAGAAGAAAACTAAAAAAAATAACTAAGGTTCGTACTCTTAAATATTTAAAGTTATAGGTAACTTTTCTTTTTGGGGAGTTTTGGAAAATACAAATTTTTGGTGCAAATTTCTTCTAACTACCACTATGTTTATTTGTACCGAAATTCCGGTATGCGCAGACACTCTCTTATTAATACCTGCTGCTTTTGATTACGTTATTGATCCTCTAAGAATGTAACTATCAGTTTTTTTTATCTGTAATCCATCAAACCAATCCCAACTTTGGGCTTTCCGCGCCTATTAATAATGCATATTGTTCACTTTTGGCACAGTGTGAGGTAACTATTTTCATTACACATGCTTGGAAGCCTTTATTTCCTCTAAATATACCCCTCGGACGAAAACAACGCATCCTATCGAAAAGTGATCAACAACAAATTTCTAGATCTTTTCTATATGCATAATTTTTGTTGCCCCTTCTTTTTTCATATCTTGCATAGTTTGACCGCAAAATGGAATTTTTCATTATTTTTGTTGTGATCAAAATTTGAATTTTTGATTTTGCGAAAATTAGAAATATTGTTAGGACAATAATACTGTAGAGTGTTCAAAAAGCAACGTTTTTTTCCTCTTGACTTTTTTCATATCGTGCGCTTTTGGCTTAAATTTCCAAGTTCGTTTATTTTTTGGAATTTTAAAATGCTATAATTCCGGTGAATTTTGTTTATTAGAAAAAATCATCAGGATAAATTTTTCGCTTTCTTGAGTATTACTAATAACCGTACACAGAATTTTAAAATCTTGAAAAAAGTAGTCTCAACAGTTTTCAAAATGTGCACATTCGTAAAAAACTGTTTTTAGGCCTGAAATAAGTTCAAACAAGGGGACATTTGTTAAGCTTGTACGAATAAATAGACGTATTTATGGTACAAAGGCAGGGTGCATAAGGTACCTTGTAATCTTCCCGAGGGCGCATGACTTTCAACGGGAGCAGAAATTGTGAATGATGCGCGTAAATGAACTCCTACACGCAGAAAAAAGAAATGTAATATTTACTAATCAAGGAGAGTAAAGTGCTTCTAGTAACCGTAACAGTAAAAACTGCTCTAAATCAAGGGGTGAAAATGTCAGACGCACTTAGCATTTCGTAAATGTCACAGTTTAATTAGGGTGATTCTAACGGCAATCCTTTAGTAAAATAAACCTCTATACCCTGGTATGAAATACGGTAAGATATGTAAAATCCACTGAACCGAGATTACACTAGCGATGCAGTGAACATTAAAGAAGGATCAGTACATGCTACCGATCCGAATAGCTTGTTTAGCTCGCCCTCAAAGTCTTAATAACGCAACCTATCCGCGTGGACCACCGAATGAATTCATGACGCCATCGGCAATGGATGGATTGCGTCACATAAAAAGCATTTTTTTTCGACATTTCTGTGACAGTCGTCACATTGTTCCATTTTCTCACTCAGCAATGAAGGGGTTTTATAATGAATAACACCATTTTTGATGGCAAATCTTATTCACAGGTCGCGTACAGTTGAGAATTTATTGAAGAAAGACGTTTTTGTATTCCACGACTGTTCCAGCTGACTTGTATGGATATATCAGGTAAATGCGAGAACTTTTGTCGTGTGCCGCGATGGCATGAATGCGTATTCAAAAGTTTTTACCGAGGTCGCCACCTTAGTTACAAATGCATTTCGGAATTATTTCACAGATTGCAACTCGTGTAATAGTGTAGTGGTTAAGGTAATCGACTTGCGTGCTTAGGACTATAGTCTGTACCCTTAACATAAGTTAGATCTATTTATATTATCCGTCAAAGGGAAATGATAATTCGTAATTCCAGCATCGAGGAACAGTGCGGAATAGAGACTGGATCGGTAAGATCTACTGATCCGCAAGTCAGCAGCACTTGAGAATCGGTACTGGTAACCATCAATGATAGTCATATTTAGTTGCCTATAATTGTAAAAACTACTGAACTGTCGTGTTGTCGTGTACTTGGAAGATCAGTAGATTCAAATTGGGTTTCAGTAAAATATAAGGTTCTTTTTTCCGCGTATAGCTCGATACGAAGACTTTACTGATTTGGCGATAAGGAATTATTTCCAGTTGCATCGTTGGAATTTATGTTTCAAAATTTTATTTTGCTGTTTTTGGATGAGAAAAGACAACGGACAATGTCTCATTTTGATGAAAAACTAGTGTGTATTTTTTACACGAGGCCAAAGGTCAGCAAAGTTGACATTTTTTTGAACATGTGGCACAATTGGAATTTATGTTTTAAAAGCTTTTGAGGTAGTTTTTCGATGAGATAAAACAAGAAACATTGCTCCACATTGACGAGAAACTCTTATTTCTTTTCAAAAAGATGTCAAAAGTCAGCCGATTTGCGAATTATTGGAACTTCCTCTCGCTTCCAGAAAATATTGTATCACTTCAAGTTGTCAGCTTGAAATGTATATTTTGAAAGTTTTTTGGGTACTTTTTTGACCAGGGCAGACCATACAAAAGGTGTAATTTTGACTGTCAAATCCTGCCTGTTTTTTTTTAATCAATAAATGTCCATGCGCCAAGGAAGGAAGGAAGGCTTACATAGAATTACAAGACGGAACTTTTTTCTAAATGAATTTTCTTTCCCGATGAATATTTTTAATAATACAGTTCAAAAAGTGAAATAAATTTCTCCCTAAATTCAATTATTTCTTCAAACATGAATGGTCGTAACACAGCCAAATATTATTAAATGTAGGGGAGACCGGGGCTAGTTGGGACAACTACGAATCCAGAATTTTTCACGTCTTTCTAGTAATTTTGTCAGAATCGTTCTATACTTGATGTTGAAGTGCATATTCTTGGCTATTGATGTGCATTTTTTGGGCGCATAATATTCATTATATAAATTTTGGCGAGTGTATAACTGAGACCATGCCTTGTGTACCAACCTGCCCCGTACACGGGGCAGGTTGGGACAAATGAAACAATGTCAATGTAGAAAATCTGTAATTGCTTTTAAAAAGAAAAAACGTTGGAACAATCACTTTTAAAGACACTTTTACTTTTTTTAATTTTCCAGTTGCATTAAAGTACGAAAAAAGCTTATCGAGTCACTTTGTATCATTTTCAGATTAAATAAAATATTTTTTCTTCTGGTTTATTGATTCCTGTTTTGTTATTTCTTCTTGAACTTCTTGAAATAATTTTGGAAATGCCTTCTGACGAGATTTTTTACAAATTTTTTATGATTCAATTTTTTATTACTGTTTAGTATTTTTACATTCTCATTCATGAGAGTGCATTGTAATCGTCCAAATTTTCGATCTCTGGTTTTTAATGGATCTTTATGTTCCGGCACTCCCACAGTCCGAAAATCATAAAATTTTGTCGGTGTCTGTCTGTCTGTATGTCTGTCTGTATGTCTGTCTGTCTGTATGTATGTCTGTACGCAGGGGCCGCTACAGGCGGAGGCAGAGTAGGCGGCCGCCTCCGGGCGCAAAGGGCGAGGGGCGGCGGTCGCTTAAAGAATAGCTTCATATACTCAATGACAGAAATAAAATTGTTTAAGTTTTGTTAAATTGGGTTCTAGGAGAGTCTTAGATCTGAACGAAATGAGTGCACTGCATTGCAAGGGACAAGGGGCGATAGCTTAACAAGATCGTTTCATATACTTATTGACAAAAAAATAAGAAGTCTAAAATTTCATAAGATAGATTCTAGGAAAGTCAGAAGTCTAGATTGAATGATTTAATTAAAATGCTATGATAATAAAACTAATTCGGCAAGTGCAGGCATCGACAATAAAGTGGATCCACTTCTTGAACTGTTATGCTGCTAAAGCAATAAAGTTAGTAGTACTTAGTCCAAGTATCAGCGAAACAGTAGTTTCTTATGCATAAGGGCTGTTGACAAGCGAATCATAATTGCGGAAGGAACAATTTTGGCTAGACACCCGTGGAAAGTTACCATCAAAAAGATAGAGGAAAAGCAATCTCCCCGTCATGGTTCAAGAAAACCGACCTGCAAGTTTAAGTGTGTATACGTTAAAGCGCACTTGTTCATTAGGAACAACATTTTTCTGAAGTTCACATCGTGTGAGAAAAAAGTTTGCATATTTTGAGATGGCTGATCGCAAAGCGAAACGCCTCTCAGGTGCTCAATATCGGAAGCGAAAATCTGAACGCGAAGAAGACAATGAAAAAAATTATTCATTATTTGAATATTAAAAAAGAAGTGATGATAAACAAGTGATTATTCTGGCTGTAAGTGATCAAGTTGCAGAAGCTGTTGAGCAAGTCCAGGAATATGAATATAAGGAATGTTTTCAAGCGAACTGTAATGATTTTACCTTTACACTCAGTTACCATTTTCAAAAGTTGAAAATGAGTAAGCCAATTTGTTGAGATTTTGCGAAAGTTTGTTTATATTTATAATGTAAACTTGATAATTTTTTTCTCATAATAACACCAAACTTGGTGCAAAAAGTATCAAAGTTTCAAATAATGATCGTACTCACCACATGATTGAAAAATTTCATGACGATAATATTTTTATAAATATTAATAAAATTTATATGAATATGATGAATAATAAAGTTTCGTAATAATAAATTTAATGCTTTCACGATGATCCATTACAATAAGTTTGAAATTGAAAGCTTTTTCGGGTTTTAATCCTGTGCGAAACTAGGAATCTTGCCGACAATTCGTGAACATTGCAGTACTGCATAGTACTGTCGGTACAAATATAGAATGAGGTATGACCATTGGAGTTTTTTTATCTGTTTTCATTTTTGAGAATGGGCCCTGTTCTACCGGTAAGCTTCTTACCCTCATTTATGCGCCTATCTAAATCTCCATCTATTTTTCCTTTGCTAGTGAATAGGCTACCCAGAGATACGCACTTATCAACTTGTTCTAATCGCTCATCATTTAGGAAAATTTTGCACATTGTTTTCTCACTTCTTCCTTTAAACACCATGATTTTTGGTTTATTTACGTTAATTTTGAGGCATGTTCTTCATGCTTGTATTAGTTCATTCAGCATTCTTTGTAAGTACTCGATTGATTCTGCCATAAAAATCTTGTCATCTGCGAAAGCTAACGCACGTACCTTCACTGTCTTGAGATCTAAATCTTCTTCATCGAAGAGGGAAATTCTTAGACACTTATCCATAAATATGATCAATAGCCATAAGGACATAACGCATCCTTATTTCACGCCTTGCACAATATCGAACCAGTCACTCAGTTTCGCATTATCTCTTACACTGCTTTACTACCTGTATATATTGTTTTTATTGCTTTTAGGAGCCATCCATTGACTCCGTACTCTTTAAGGACTTGCCAAAGTTCACTTCTATTTACCTATTCGAATGCTTTTTCTAGATCAACAAATGCACAGAAAACTTTCTGCCCTACTCTCAAACTTTTTTCTCTGATCTTTCTTAAGCTAAATATTTGATCCACACTTATATAAATCCACTTTGGACTTTCCATATCTTTTCTTCCGTTATTTTCATTACCCAACGAACAACTATTTTCAAATATATTTTATTTACGGCACTTCGTAAGCTGATACCTCTGTAATTATTGCAGTTGCTTTCATCTCCCTTTCTTTTGTATATTGGTACGATAATCGCTTTTCTCCAATCGTACTCGCCACCGTATTCAAGCATTTCAAAGTTAAAACTGTCTACACCAGCAGCCTTGCCGTTTTTTATGTTCCTAATTATATGTCTAGCCTCAGTGACACAGACTTCTTCAATTGGGTTTTCTAATGCAATATGTTCTACATCGCAGTTCTGTTGCCCTAAATCTTCACCTACTGGTAATTCTTTAGAATAGTCTTCCGAAGCGTCTATTATCCCGTCTGTATCATATAGCATTTCACCTTTGCTGTTTCTCATGCCGACAAACTCTCTACTTTTACTTTCCTTCATCTCTTTAAATAATAGTTTCATGGTTCCTTTAAAGTCTTTTCGTATTTTCTTCTCTTCTTCTGTTCTGTTTTTATCTTT
>CAKNXH010075844.1:0-16401 GCA_932178445.1 Andricus quercusramuli | reverse complement strand
AAAAGTCTCTACCTCGTTGGGCTTGGGTGGATTTTTGACAGAAACAGGGATATCGCTGAAGAGGCGCGATAGGTCAGCAAGAAAGTGTTGATTCTCCCTGACGCATCTCTTCCTCTTCTGTTTTCTTTTCCTTGCGTCAGATAGCACCCATATTTTGTCAACAATATGCTGCTTGATTTTCAGCAGCTTCGACTTGTTCAGTGTGTGATTGTAGTTCCTCAGTTCTTGGACGAACTTTCGATCTCTTTCCGTGAACGGTCTACCAAATTGAGTCAACCAAAGCTCTCGCAGCACCATAAACTGAACAATTGATTGTCCAAGGGTTGGGTAAGCGCTCCGCGTATATATCCCTTTTTGGAGAGGTAGACGACTTCAGTTCGCAATGATCGATGCGAAACATGACAAAGCTCTGGGTGTGTCTGACACCACAGAGTCTGCACGCGCGCCATAAATCCTTCGTGAACTGGGATAATGCTGGCATCGTAGCAGTCTAGCAAGTCATTCTTGAGTTAATTCAGCTATTCAATGTGGGCATTTCGCCGGTTCGTCGTTGTGTTTCCATCTAAATTATTTTCAGCACCCCGAAATCTAGGATGATCGGCATTGTTTGCCGACCCATTGTCAGGTTCTCTGCTCGCTCTTTAAGTTTCAACCGCATCTACATCTTTTTGGTGGTTTGAGGGTGTCAGTGTTGATCCCACGATCAGCTGGAGAAAGGGTTCGTCGGTTCTTTAGACACCTTACCCATGTGCCATTTTAAGACACCTCACCCAGGTGCCATTCAACGTTCGGCACGGTTTCGAGACCTCCGCTTGGGGATTATTCCTTCGGAGACCACCTTGGAAAATTGTCTACGACTGCTTATTAATTATTGTGGCTTGATTCCGGAGGAACACGCGAGCTTTCGCCGGCCTGTCGTTGTGATTTCGTCGTGATCACTGGTTACAGTCCTCGATGGACTCAATACGATGTTCCAGAAAAAGTCTCGTGCACCCTGAGGACACGGAGCGAACCAAGGACAACCATCTTCTGCATTTTTCCCGCAAGTATCTTAGCCTTTTTTTGACACGCAGGGATGCTTGTCAGCCCATTAACCAACGAATGCTTGGCACGTCCAAGAGTACCGATGATCAGAACGACTAGCTTAACAGAATATTCCAGATATGGCTGTCGCAACTCTTTTATAAGGTTTTCACACCTCTCTTACTTTCCATTCTTCTTGGCTGTGATGTTTTTGTCAGCTGGTTCCGAAAAGTCGATAGCGAACATGGTTCGCTTCTTGAATGCGAGGAGAACTATGTTCGGGATGTGTATGACACGCTCTGCAGCTATCATCGGGAATGTCTCGGCTGAAAACGTGGTGACGGCATGCTAAAGATGAAATAACACCGTCTTGGGACGCCAAAATGAAACCTTCTGTGCCCGAATTCAATCCGGGTGATTATGAAAGCAAACGTTAGCTTACATGACATCAATGTATCCTTCTCAATTCTGTAGAAGATGCCGTACATCCTCTTGTCGAGGAGCTGTTCGCGAAAGTTTTTCTCCTTTGCTTTCTTGAACCGGACCTTCAGAAGTGATAACTCGAGATGGATATGATTTGATGCATTTTGCTCACCTTCAAGGTATTGAAGTCAAGTCCAAGTGTTTCAGCAGCCTCCTACACTGCTTTGTAGGGGAACGCTGCTTTGTTGCCCGGTATTTCAGAGTCACTGATTGAGACACCTCATCCAGGTGCCATTTCTTCGGGACAACTCTTTGACAATTGTCCGCAACTGTTTATTAATTATTGTAACCATATTCAGCAGAAACCTATTGTACAAGGGCACGCAACCCGAGGACGCTTTGGGTGGCTTTGTTATAGGCCTCTCGGTCTGATTCTACAGGAAACGATATCGTGTGACAACGAACAACGTCACTTTCCAGAGGGGTGTCTCCAGGGCGATACCATGATTCCTTTGCTTCTCTGCCTCACCCTTCTGCCTCTATCTCTTGCACTAAGAAATTCTTCTGGATACCTCTGGTGGAACACTAATTATCGCGAGCATCAGGTCACTCATGTATTTTATATGTATGACCTGAAGATCTATGCCTCTGGTGAAAGAAAACTTCAAACTGCTATGAATATCGTCGAAAAGTACACAGGATAGAATGGGATAGACTTTTGATTGGACAACTGTGCCAAAATTAATCTGAAGAAAGGAAAGATTACTGGCGTTCCCAAGGACCCTGAGCTTGTGGATATAAGAGTTATTAGACATCTTGATACTAGAGAGACCTATACATACCTGAGCGTGCCTCAAAGCTGCATTCAGGACGCAACATCAGTGAAGCAATCTCTCCGAAGCAGAGACAAACATCTTCCACAGATTTGTTCTTGCAATCTGTCGGCGTTGAATAAGGTATCTTTAACCAACATGCTTGCCGTCTTGGTTCTACTCTACAGTTTTGGGGTGGTTCGATGGACGAAGAACGAGATTTCGGCCCTTAATATCACCACACGTAAAATCATGCCTCTGCATAAAAGCTTGCATATCGATTCGTCTGTACAGCTTACATCAGGGCTCACCACTTTCAGCAGGTGTTGACTGCCACGGCAAGTGCATGACTGCCACCTTTTTTTTCTGTCATTTTTTTCTTCGTTTTCCAGGAATTGAGCGCAGGGTTACGGTCACGGTGAATTACGCCTCGGCGTCCTTCACACCGGGCGATCTGTGTTTTTTTGTACTCAAATACGAAATGCATTTTATTCCAGAGGGAGGTATAATGACCGTGAGGGAATAGGGACCAGTCGAACGACAAGATTGATGAGGGCCTGTTAGACCAAGTAACGCGACTGCCAATTGGCAGTCGCTGCAGTCACTGACTGCCTTCTGGAGAGCCTTGGCTTACATCCTCGCAAATGGCAGACACCCTCTCCTGAAAATGGTCAAGAACAACGAGATGGTTGATAAATGAGCGTTCATTTACAAAGCCGCGGAGCAAGTGGCCGAGACACGTGACCTGAATTTTAACATCAGAAGTGAGGAAAGTGCATTACTCCATCTAGATGCTTCACTTCTGAAAGTCGAAGTGAAGAAAGAAGAGGTTGACAAATTTCACCAACAGCTACTCGACAAGAAAATATACGGAAACTTTCACAGAGATGTGGAAAAACAGTCCTAGTCGAAGGAGCAAACCTTTGCTTTCCTCAGATCATCAGGGCCTAACTCAGGTACAGAGGGTTTCATTTTCACATGCCAAGACGGTGTCATTTCCACCTTAGCATACCGTGACCGCATTTTATGTCAAGAAGTTCCCAGCAATAGGTACAGAACGTGTCATGCACACACGCTGAGTACCTAGAACGCATACTATCTGGGTGTCCCACCCACGCGGGAACGACGTATATCTACAGATAATGATAGTCATTTGTCCAAAACGAGAAGTGCAACATTTTCTGGAACTACGATTTTCGGACAGCAGTCTCCGCGCACTCGAGGCCGACTTCGTTTTCCAAGACTTCGGAAACAAGCGGAGAAGAAAAAATAGGAGAGGTATCAAGACCCTAAAATGAAGCTGCAACGACTATACCCAAAATATTCGGCTAGAGCAAATATTCTTATGATCGGTGTTCTCAGAAGTTCGAAACTATCACTGATTCGTAATTTTGAAGCCATACCCGCGTACCAAAAATATACCGAGGCACTTTGAAGATGGATGCAGAAAGCTGACATCCTTGGGTCGCTTCGTGTCTTAAACACACACGAGCGTTTCGCCGGCCTGTCGTCGTAATTTCATCGTGCCACCCATCTGCCGGTCATGACGCGTGGCCAAAAGTGTGATTCATCGCGGTTCTACTAGAAGCGGGTGTCATTTTTAGATGGCAGTTGCGCCCAGTGGGACTCTGTGGTGGTTGTTTAATTCTTTTTTTAAATTATATATTATATATGTTTTTGGTCCTACCCATGTTCCCTGAAGCTCAGCCCTTCAATTCAGATTCCGATCTCTGCTTCCGCCGCACACTCCCCAATCAAAGCCCGAAGGGACAAGCTTTTGGTGCCCGTTCGCAGCCTATGCTTTGACAGAGCATGCTCACAGCAGCTCCTGCACTAAGCCGGCAGAAAACCTTGGACATAGCTTGGAGCACTACCAGTCGGCTGCGACCGTCACCAATCGTGTTTTTCTTATTAGGGTGTCCTCCCCCTAGTATGTTTGATTCACGAGGCTGGTACCCTGAGCCGGGTACCAGTGGACATTTTTTTATGTACTTCTACCGGGACTTCGGTGGTTCGGAACCCACCTTAATATGTAGGTTCCCTCAGAAAAAGCTGGTCCCTTATCAAGGATAAATAGGCTCTTTCGTGGGCCTAACCTTGGGGATCGAAGCTGATTTTGAGAAGATTTAAAAATGAGTAAGCGATCTTCTTGCGCTTGGGGTTGTTATGGGGGAACCACACACATACACTCAAATAACACACCAGGAAAGTGTTCCGAATCTGTGCATCTAACTGATGACCTTAGAGGGATCGCTCCGTCCACCCTAGTCTGGCTGTATCCCCTCTCTGCGGCATGCTAGGGAGGCTGCCGAATAGCAGAGTGGGTCAATTTGCCTGACCAACAAAGTAGGACTTCATTTACTATGCGATAAGTATGACTGGCACCTGAGAGGTATAATCTCAGAACGTTGGTAACAACGAAACCTATCGAGATCCGAAAATACTCGGTGAAAGATGGCTGGATTCGGAGTACTGGTTTGAGAATGAACACGGGTATGGCACAATAGGCTTTATAGCTTCAGCGCCAGGGGTGGGACCTCACGCCCCCTCCCCCGCCTACATTTCAACTAACTAACTAAATAGCTCAAATAAACTTAACTTGACAAAATTCTACACAGCTGATAGTTCCATCTCAACTGTTTCGATTTTTTAAATTCTCATCAGAGAATATAGTAGATTTGTATACAATTTGACGCCTAACTCTTTTTTTGTCAAATTTTCACATTCTGATACCCTCTGTACTTAAAAAACAGGTTGTTACGAATGTGTCTGTCTGTGTATACATATATGTATATGTATATATACATATATCCGTATGCTGTGTCGAAGCACGATAACTTTTGAAAAAATGCATAGGCTAGATTGGCCTTTAATACACTCTTTTTGGGTCGGAAACTGAAGGTCAAGCTCGTTAGCCAACTATTTTCGATGAAAACTCAACAATTTTGAGCATTTAGATAATTTTTTAATCCATTCTGCTTCTGGTTAAACATTTGTTTGTCAATTAAATCTTCGGACAACCCTCCCTGGGGATCGCGGGACCTTGTAGCTGGTGGGAGGACGTACGGGGCTTATTGACCACAGATCTGGAATAGGTGAACCTGAGGGGCCATATGGCGAGGTGTGGCTACTCTGGGGAACTGCCGGACTCTGGTTGGTGAGACTGAAACTAAGGAGCGGTCCTTCCAGGGGGTAATGGCAAAGCCCACTATAATATGGAGAGCGCGAGTTCTCATGCTCCCAAGCTAAGATGTGAACGCCGTGTCGAGAGCTGAATGGTACCAGGGTTAACAAATCCTTTGACATCCCGGCCTGCCCCCCTCAGCAGAGGTCGACAGAAAGGGGTCTCGAAGGAAGTGCCTTAACGGTGGCTTGAGACACCAGGTCGAACCCCATTGTATGTAGACCCGCACCTTGCAAGCGGGACTCTGTGGGAGGTGTCTCTTATTTCCCTAGCTTCTCATGGCACAGAAATGTTACCCAATAATGAAAAAAATACAAAACACAAACGATGACGGATCCGCTTCGGGTTCCTCACCCAAACCACCGCCAAATGTGGGAGGCTCCATAGGAGACAACCCACCAGAGGCGGTGCGAAATAGTGAAGATGGTGGAGAAAATAATGTTGAAGCCGTGGGAGTGCAGCTAACGGAACTCTCCGTAGGGAAGAAGTGCCGTAGCGGAGAACAAAGATGGAGAGCCCGTTATACGCGGTTCGCAAACAGCAGCCAAGGCTCCTCACAGGGGGCAGTGACTGCAGAAACTTCACCCGGAGCAACTCCTCAGGCTTATTCTATAGGCAAGAGGAAGAAGGGCTTCGGAGAAACTCCTCCAAACGGGGAGTTGAAACGGCAGAAGGCTCTGCTAACACAGGATCTTACTTTCGCACAGATGGCCAACAACGCCCTGGTGAGAGTTGCAGTTGCGTCGGGTTATCCTGATAACTGTCTGACTCTTGAGGATTTGGACAGGTTGAGGAATGAAATCTCAAAAGGGATTGACGCCTTACATCGCGAGGGACGCGCCCCAGATTCAACGACATCTTCAATAGGTCGGGGGCCATCGTTCTGGAGGCCGCTGACATCTTGTCGCGTTACTGGATTGTGGAGAAAACTCCAACGTTCAGGCTAAAAGAAGGTCTGAACTTGGAAGTAAAGGGGACGGAGTGTCTACAAAGGTACCGCAGAGCGAACGTATTGATTCCCAGTAACCCCGAGAGTCCGGGGACCTTTCTGGGATGCCTGAGCTTTCAGAACCCGTCCCTGTGAACTGATTCATGGAAGATGCCCTGCAGTAGCCTCTCAATGGCTGAGACGGGAATCTCCATTACGCAGATTAATTTGCACCACAGCAAAGGCGCCTCGGCGGTTATAGCCAGACGCATATCTGTGGTGCAGACAGGGCTCGCCCTAATCCAAGAACCCTGATTATACAGGAAAAGGATTTGGGGCTTGTCAGACTGTGGCTTCATATATAAGGGGCCACGCGAAAAAACGCCAAGGGCATGCATAGCCGTCAAGGGTATGGATGCGATCTTGGTGCCTAAATTCTGCTCCAGAGATCTCACCGTTATTAAGTTGAGACTCAGAAGTAGTAGCGGAGAAAGGCTAGAGGTATTTATTGCTTCGGCTTACTTTCCTGGCGATGTCGAGGGACCCCCGCCACCCAGAGAGGTGGAGGCTCTAATTCGGTATTGTCAAGAGAACAAGATTCCTCTGCTGTTGGGTTGTGATGCGAAATCTCACCACATAGTGTGGGGAAGCACAAACATCAATGACAGTAGGAGAGATTTAATTGAATATATAGCAGGCACAGAGCTGGATATTCTGAATCGTGGTGATACTCCCACATTCCAGGCTAAAAACAGGAGTGAGGTTCTCGATTCGACTCTATGTTCAGCTGCACTGAGGAGCAGGGTGGTGGATTGGAGAGTCTCCGATGAGGAGTTTCTTGCGGACCACAAACACATCGTGTTCCGATTAACCCTAGGAAAACTGGTTGTTTCTAAAATCAGAAACCCCAGAAATACACTTTGGGACTCATATAAAGAGGAACTCGAAGGGAGGCTTGCGGAATTCCCCACAAGATATGGTACCATTGATGAGTTGCAGCACGCGGCGGATTTTTTGTGAAGGGCTCTCACAAAATCACATGAGAACAATTGCCCTACAATCACAATCAGGTCTAGGAAGGGACAGAATGGTGGAACACCCACCTAGAGAGACTCCGTAGAAAGACAAGAATGTTGTGCAATAGGGTAAAGAGAACTAAATTGCCTTTGGACTGGGACATCTATAAGACGGCCCAGTGCGAATACAATAAAAATATAAGGAAGTATAAGCAGGAAGATTGGAGGGGCTTCTGTGGGGAATCGAAAAACATTCCAGAAACAGCGAAGCTCCACGAGATCCTAGCGAAAAATCCGGAAGCTCGCCTCGGGCTCATGAGGCTCAATAATGTTCAGTTTGCCAAAGATGAAGAAGGAACGCTGAATCAACCGATGGAAGTTCACTTCCTGGGTTTCCACCGAATCCGAACCGACCAAGCGGAGGAAGACCATGGCCAGGGGGTGGAGAGGGCCAGCTGAAGTCTCGCCGCTAAAATCGCTGATTACAAAAAGGTGGAATGAGTCGTAGGGTCCTTTTGCCCTTTAAATCACCAGGGGCGAATGGCATTTATCTAGCGCTTTCACAAAAAGGCAGGGATTCAGTCGTCCCTCCTCTGACGAAATTATTTAGGGCAAGTATAGCCCTGGAACACGTGCCATCGGCATGGAAGGATGGTTGAGTGGCCTTCATACCCAAACCTGGGAGGGAGGGTTACAATTCTGCTAAAGATTTCCGACCAATCAGCCTAACATCTTTTATCCTGAAGACGCTAGAGAAGCTGGTTGAGAGCAGCAGTTGGAACAAAAGGGGTATGCTGTGGGCGCTTTCTTTGAAATAGAGGGTGCTTTCAGCAATAGTCCTCCGGAAGTCATCTGTCGAGAGGCTTTGAGATGTGGCCTCCTTCGAAGGCTAAATAAAGAAGGGTAATGTATCCAAGGATATGCGGACGACTTTGTAATCCTAGTTAGAAGGGCTCATCTGAAAACGCTGATGGGTCTTATAACGTCGGCGCTGCGCATCGTAAAGCTCTTGTGCGATAACTCAGGGCTTTCGATAAATCCGGAAAAGACCAACCTGGTCATTTTCACGAGAAATTATAAAGTTCCGAAAACTGATGCTCCTGTATTCTGTGGTGGGAAGCTGACGTTTTCAGATTCATTCGGATATCTGGGAGTAATCCTAGATAGCAAGCTGAGTTGGGCAAAGCACCTGGAGACCCAATGCAGGAAATTTGTCATGACTTTTTGGATGTGCAGGGGAGCCTTTGGGTTGACGTGGGGGCTAGGGCCTAAAATGCTTGCATGGCTCCACATTGCTGTCTCAAAACGCAGGCTCCTACATGCGGCCGTGGTCTGGTGGCCACGGGCGGAATTCAAAACAATGCAGGACAGGCTGCGAAGATTACAAACGCTAGCATTTAGGGGTTTGACTGGAGCAATGAGGACTGCGCCCACAGCGGCGATAGGATTCATGCTCTGTGAGGAACTTCTATACGTCGCGATAACCGCTAGAGCGGGTCACCCGATGGGCCGCCTGGCAAGAGCAAATAGATCGACTCCGGGGACTAGACACACTAGACCCCCGAGTGATATCATCGCACTGCCGATTCTACAGATGCGGCAAGATAAAATAACAAAACGCTATAACATCGCCAAAGCTTTCCCCGTCTGTATCCCAAACAGGGAACTGTGGAAATAAAATGGTAACCCGCTTCTCCAGGGGGAAATCTGGTATACGGATGGCTCCATGGGAGCGGGAGGGTCAGAAGCAGGAATTTATGACAGCAAGAGAGGGAACGGAATAGGGATCACACTTGAGCGAGACGCTACTGTCTTTCAAGTAGAGGTCCTGGCCGTCCTTCGCTGTGCTGAAACACTAATAGAGGAAAACGCTGCTGGCAGACAGATTATGATCTGGTCGGACAGCCAAGCGACACTAACTGCAATAGGGAAACCAGACATAACATCACAACTGGTTTGGGTATGCAAAAAGGCATTAAACCAACTTGCAAAAAGAAACAAAGTGGCTCTCATATGAGTCCCTGGCCACGCAGGGATCAAGGGCAACGAAAAGGCGGACCAGTTGGCAAAGTGCGGCGGAGCGAGCGAATTCGTAGGACCGGAACCTGTACTGGGAATAGCGTCCTGCAGTGTCAGGATGGCCATTAAAAACTGGATCCGAACAAAACACAGGAAATACTGGGAACACAAACCAAGGGTTGCCGTCAGGCGAAATCCATCCTGGGGTATACCTCTAGGATGGACCGAGCCAGGGAAATCCTGGGTTTACCCAAGAAAGATATAAGGACAGTGGTACGCACCCTGACAGGGCACAATTACTTGAACTATCATATGCACAAAATGGGGTATAGCCCCACGACGGAGTGCAGGAGGTGCAGCAGGGATGACGAAATATCTCTGCATGTATTATGACAGTGCCCGGTATTAGCTAGGCTCAGGCAACAGACCCTCGGGGACCATTTTATGGAAACAGAGGAAATTGAAACGCGATCAGTGGTCGACGTACTGGGCTTCGTCAAGAGGTCTGGGGTCGACTGCTGAGAGTGAATAAGTAAGGGTGTGGCACAATAGGCTTTATAGCTTGAGCACTAGGGGAGCTCTTCATGGGCTTCCCGCCCGTGTTAAAACTAAACTAAGCTAAACTAAATCTTTGGACAAACGATACAAGCTACGAAAAGAAAAAATGAAAATACACAAAAAAAAGTAAAAGCGGCACAAGGTGCAATAAAATGGTAATGAGCAAAGTTTTTTTATAAGACGTGCCCTTCTTTTGATTGTAAAATCAAGATTATGAAAATACATGTGTTTCAATATATTGCATATCATGAATTGTAATAATATTCTTTCATTAAAATAATACATTTTCCAGGGTGCTAAGTATAAAAATTGATGCAAAATAAGGAACAAGTATTGATGAAATCATGAAAAATAAAATTTGTACATTATTCTGTAATATCTGAATAAGCAGTCCCAAACTGAGGTTCAGAAATAAATATACACAAGAACTCTAATATGAGGCCGACTGATTTAGTTCTTCCTGGAAATGCGGGCCCACGCAGTCTCTCAGCGCACACACAAAGTCAACAATGCGTTGCGACCAGTACCGAGCGATAAATAGTCCAGTCATCTGGTCGGAAAAATGATGCAAATCCGGTAATTTTTGGAGGACTCATTTTTTTTCTCTTAAATGCTTCATTTGGGGGTGCACAATAAGAGGTCAGGTTCTGTGAACCAAATTTTGTCCCGGAACACGGAAATTTTATTTGTAAATGGTGAAAAATATCGCATGTCAGTGGATTGGTGCTTTCCTGTGCATTTTAGGGATAAAAGTGTTCTTACCAAAATTAAAGTAGGTAAAATTCTGCGTGAAACTAAAAAAAAAAAGTGTTCTACAACCAATAGTCTAGAAGTTACGGTCTTTCGAAGAACCCCGATTTTTTTCAATTTTTTGCCAAAAATCACATGTTTTTTTTTGTTTCTCTGTAGCTCGGATCCTGATCGCCGGATCCAAAAATGGCCAACAGAAGAATCAAAGTAGACGTAAATACCTGTAATTAAAAAAAAATACATTGTCCTAGCTACAATAGATCGCGAGTTAGCACCTGCCGAAAGTGACCCATTTCGACCTGAATTTACAGGTAAATCCCCGGAGTTCAGATTTTTGTAAATAGCTCGTTTCTGGGTTGTCACAAAAAAAAGTTTCTGGAGAATGAATACAAGAGGACTAAATTCTGCGTAAGTTGAGAAAAAAAAGATATCTGTACCTCCAATAGGTCACGAGTAATGACCTTCCCAATATACCGGTTTTTTGTGCTTTTTTAAACGAAAACACGAAAGTCGTGTTTTTTGGGAATCACTCGTTTCGTGGATGTCAAACGAGAAAGTTCCAATCAGATAAATGAAAGAGGACTTGATTCTGCGTAAGTTAAAAAAAAAAACTTCTCGTACCCCTAATAGGTCACGAATAAATGACCTTGCAAAGTGTACCCTTAATCAGTTCGGTGACTAGATCGCACGCCGGAACAAAACTATGATCATTTTCTTAACAAATAAGTTTTTAAATAAAGTAATAGTGATCAAATAATTATTCGATTATCAAGTCGATGATAGTCAACTACTTATAATTAATAAATAAATAATTGTTTAAATAAATAAATTTCCATCACCCATCAACTGTTCATTTTTGGGCATTTTTCACTCAAATTTCTATTGGGGACGCTTATTATAGATCAAAAATGAATATTTAATCATTTCTAATCAATAAATAAATACATTTTCATTATGCTTGCTATGAATGATTCCATTCACAGTCGAAACATAATCTAAACACTCTAAACTCTAGGTCTAGGTCTTTACAGACAGCCATCAAAGTTTTACAGAATACAGTCATTGTAGAAATGTCCGTGGCATGAAATTACGTAGTCAGATTTTGAACAGCATTAAGAAAAGTTATAAAAACGAGAAATTATTATTAATAATGCAATAAAAATGTAACACAAGTATTTCTACTAGTGAATTGGTATCATGCTAATTATAATAAACCCCCCTAACGGAAATTGCAGTAAAAAATGCGAAGAACTGCACATTCTATGGGTGATGAAAATGTATTTATTTATTGATTAAAAATGATTAAATATTCATTTTTTATCTATAATAAGCGTCCCCAATAGAAATTTGAGTGAAAAATGCTCAAAAGTGAACAGTTGATAGATGATGAAAATTTATTTATTTAAACAATTATTTGTTTATTGATTAAAAATGATTAAATATTCATTTTTGATCTATAATAAGCGTCCCCAATAGAAATTTGAGTGAAAAATGCCCAAAAATGAACAGTTGATGGGTGATGGAAATTTATTTATTTAAACAATTATTTATTTATTAATTATAAGTAGTTGAATATCATCGACTTGATAATCGGATAATTATTTGATCACTATTACTTTATTTAAAAACTTATTTGTTAAGAAAATGATCATAGTTTTGTTCCGGCGTGCGATTTGGTCACCAACTGATTAAGGGTACACTTTGCAAGGTCCATTAGGGGTACGAGAAGTTTTTTTTTTTGCTTACGCAAAATCAAGTCCTCTTTCATTTATCTGATTGGAACTTTCTCGTTTGACATCCACGAAACGAGTGATTTCCAAAAAACACGACTTTCGTGTTTTCGTTTAAAAAAGCACAAAAAAACCGGTATATTGGGAAGGTCATTACTCGTGACCTATTGGAGGTACAGACATCTTTTTTTTCTCAACTTACGCAGAATTTAGTCCTCCTGTATTCATTCTCTAGAAACTTTCTTTTGTGACAACCCAGAAACGAGCTATTTACAAAAAACTGAACTCCGGGGATTTACCTGTAAATTCAGGTCGAAATGGGTCACTTTCGGCAGGTGCTAACTCGCGATCTATTGTAGCTAGGACAATGTTTTTTTTTAAATTACAGGTATTTACGTCTACTTTGATTCTTCTGTTGGCCATTTTTGGATCCGGCCATCAGGATCCGAGCTACAGAGAAACAAAAAAAAACATGTGATTTTTGGCAAAAAATTGAAAAAAAATCGGGGTTCTTCGAAAGATCGTAACTTTTAGACTATTGGTGGTAGAACACTTTTTTTTTTAGTTTCACGCAGAATTTTACCTACTTTAATTTTGGTAAGAACACTTTTATCCCTAAAATGCACAGGAAAGCACCAATCCACTGCCATGCGATATTTTTCACCTTTTACCAATAAAATTTCCGTGTTTCGGGACAAAATTTGGTTCACAGAACCTGACCCCTTATTATGCACCCCCAAATGAAGCATTTAAGAGAAAAAAAATAAGTCCTCCAAAAATTACCGGATAAAAGTACCAGATGACTGGACTAAAAAGCGGGCAGTACGGGGGAGCATTAAGCGGGAGCGACGAAACGGGAGAAAAATCAACAGAAATGGTTCCACGGCCCTGACTGTTTACGGTTGCCTCATAGAGGAAGAAAAAATAGAAAAATACAAATATGTCACTCAGTTTTTTTTTCTAATCGAAGAGCTTATTCTCTCCGACCATCAACTTGGAATTAGCCAAAATTTAATCATTTTACCAGCAACCGTCTTCAAGTTATCGTGTTGTTTGACTTTGCATGTCATTACGTGAACAAGAAACTCACCCCCTATAATACTACATCGGAATCGTTGATCGCTTAGGTGGTATTGTGCAATTTATTAAACGATTCCGTTCTCAGTGAATAAACAGAGCCCGGGTCGATGGGGTTCCTGAGATCAGGCGTGGCGTTATAATGAAGATTTATATATATTCTGCTTTCGTTGAATGTGGCCAAGGTATCCAGTGTCCACAGTATCGCCAAAAAGTAATAGATATTTTCGATATATAAAGTTTGTTTGCACTTGAAGAGTGTATAAAAATGTGTTAAATTACTATATTTTTAATATATAAAAAATTAAGAAATTAATTACAACAGAATTTTTTTAATGATCAAAAAAATTATGAATAGAAATAAATATTCTTGTTCTGTATGTGCCTAATTATACTTAAAAGTCAATCCTTGAAATTTTTCTCCACTCGAAAAAATCACTTCAAGAAATCTCACCTCACTCGGAGTCTGCGGTAACTTTCTTATAGTTTATGTATTCGTCTCATTCAGACTGTCAATAATCAATAATCGCCTCCTTGAAATGTGCTTTAAAGGAGCCTTTTTTTCTTATCGCGTTACGGACCAAACGTCCGTTTTTCCAAAAAAATTTTCAGCTACAATTTCTGCTACCAAATCGATTCTTACAAAATTTCAAAATAATGAATTTTAATGTAAAATTTCTTGAATATTCAAAATACGTCATCATAATTGCAACAAAATTCAATCTGAAATGATTATATTCGTTTGTATAACGAAAAATACGAATTTTGAATTGCATCAAATCTTTGTTTGATTATTTTCGTCTCAAATTTGTGAAGATATGAATCTAGAAAATGAAATTCTTGCGTCCATGGACCCTTAGATTCAAAATCTATAGCTCAGTTCTCCAAAATTCGAGATGGTAATGTCCAATATGGCGGCTAAAACCAAATTTTTTTGCTATTCCTGATTTTCCGTATTGAGAAAATATTTTCAAATAAATTCCCACACATGCATGTATATAGGGGTTTTTTAGGTCGCTGGTCATGAATCCGAAATCAGATGATTCCAAGTCAAGATGGCGTATCCAATATAACTGCCAAAAGTGACTGGAACATTCCGATTTTCATAGAAATTCGCACATAAGGGTTTTTAGGGCCGCTGTTGACGAATCCGTTTTCAGATTTTCGAAATCGCGGTCTATTAGCACCACTGCATACACGGAACAAGCCGAATCAAATATTAGTAGCAGACAAAATTTGAATCAAATTCCGATGTCACATAAAAACAAATCGGAATATGAAAATATGAGCAGGCTGATTATGCACAAAGTTAGCTCAAAAAATAAAACGCAGGCACGAAAACGTGTACCACAGAGAAACGAGTGTAGCTACTTTCTCACGAGTAAGTTCACGGTTGGAAACAAATGAATAGTGAATTCCTAGGAGTGAATCTAGGCAATATGTAATCCTGAAGGATAATTATTCGACTGCGACATTTACTGTGGCAAAGCATCCAAACCCTTATTTCCAACAAAATAACATTACACTTGAAAATAAATAAAAAATAAATCAATTCATAAATAACATTACTCTTGTAAATTTTCACCTCCACGTGTTAAGATTTGAGCAACGGCGATGAATACATCGACGGGGAAAAGTCATTTGAACAACGCAAATGAAATTTATGATCGTTTTTCATTATTTTTGGCAGCCATAATGGGTCCGCCATCTTGAATTTTGAAAATCTGATCACGGATTCGTCGTCAGCGGCCCCAGGAACCCAAATGTGCGAATTTTTATGAAAATCGGAATGGTTCAGTAATTTTTGGTAGTCACATTGGATCGGCCATCTTGAATGAGAGAAATCTGATTCCAGATTCGTGATTAGTGTCCCCCGCAAACCCTATATACCTGCATGTATGGGAATTTATTTGAAAATATTGCTCCAATACGGAAAATCAGAAATATAAAAAAATTTGGCTTTTAGCGGCCATATTGGACATCGCCATCTTGATTTTTGGAAAGACCAACCTATAGATTTTAAATTTTAGGGTACAGGGATGCAAGAATTTTACTTTTCAGAGGTATATCTTCACACATTCGAAACGAAAATAATCAAATAAAGATTTGATGCAATGAAAAAATGGTATTTAATGTTGAATAAACGAATTCACTTTTAATTTTGTTGCAATTCTAATGACGTATTTCAAAAATTCAGGAAATTTAACATTAGAATTCATTGTTTTACAATTTTTAACAATCGATTCGGTAGCAGAAAATGTCGCAGAAAACTCAACTTTGAAGAAAAAACCACAAAACTTCGGGGTGCCGTTCCGAATACTGCATAACTCCGATTGATTTGAAACTGCGTATATCTATGTATTTTGACTCGATGACTACGAAAATGATAGCGAAAATACCCGCAATTTTGATTTCCATGGTGAAAACCATGAAAACCCCATACATATCATGGGGTTTTGCATTTATCTCAGTAAATATTGCAAATTTACAAAAAAAAAATTTGAAACAAAAGATGTTGATCTTCTAAAAGCACATATTTCATGTCAAATATATTTTCACTCTGAGACTAATATTGTTCGAGAAAAACGACGATAAATATGAAAAATCATAGAAATACAGTGACTAGTCACATAAATAATGTTGATCAAATCCTCACACTTTCCCAACGTCACGTGGGGGGCGGGAAGGCAACCCTGTGACTGGTCACAGAAATAATTTTGGTAACATACCTTCCCCTTTCCAACGCCTTTTGTGGGGCGGGAAGGCACCCCTGTAACTAATCACAGAAATAATATTGGTCAACCCCTTACCCTTTTTCAAAGTCACGGGGGGGGGGGGAGGCAACCCTGTGACTGGTCACAGAAATAATGTGGGTTACATA
>CAKNXH010075843.1:0-16399 GCA_932178445.1 Andricus quercusramuli | reverse complement strand
AAAAGTCTCTACCTCGTTGGGCTTGGGTGGATTTTTGACAGAAACAGGGATATCGCTGAAGAGGCGCGATAGGTCAGCAAGAAAGTGTTGATTCTCCCTGACGCATCTCTTCCTCTTCTGTTTTCTTTTCCTTGCGTCAGATAGCACCCATATTTTGTCAACAATATGCTGCTTGATTTTCAGCAGCTTCGACTTGTTCAGTGTGTGATTGTAGTTCCTCAGTTCTTGGACGAACTTTCGATCTCTTTCCGTGAACGGTCTACCAAATTGAGTCAACCAAAGCTCTCGCAGCACCATAAACTGAACAATTGATTGTCCAAGGGTTGGGTAAGCGCTCCGCGTATATATCCCTTTTTGGAGAGGTAGACGACTTCAGTTCGCAATGATCGATGCGAAACATGACAAAGCTCTGGGTGTGTCTGACACCACAGAGTCTGCACGCGCGCCATAAATCCTTCGTGAACTGGGATAATGCTGGCATCGTAGCAGTCTAGCAAGTCATTCTTGAGTTAATTCAGCTATTCAATGTGGGCATTTCGCCGGTTCGTCGTTGTGTTTCCATCTAAATTATTTTCAGCACCCCGAAATCTAGGATGATCGGCATTGTTTGCCGACCCATTGTCAGGTTCTCTGCTCGCTCTTTAAGTTTCAACCGCATCTACATCTTTTTGGTGGTTTGAGGGTGTCAGTGTTGATCCCACGATCAGCTGGAGAAAGGGTTCGTCGGTTCTTTAGACACCTTACCCATGTGCCATTTTAAGACACCTCACCCAGGTGCCATTCAACGTTCGGCACGGTTTCGAGACCTCCGCTTGGGGATTATTCCTTCGGAGACCACCTTGGAAAATTGTCTACGACTGCTTATTAATTATTGTGGCTTGATTCCGGAGGAACACGCGAGCTTTCGCCGGCCTGTCGTTGTGATTTCGTCGTGATCACTGGTTACAGTCCTCGATGGACTCAATACGATGTTCCAGAAAAAGTCTCGTGCACCCTGAGGACACGGAGCGAACCAAGGACAACCATCTTCTGCATTTTTCCCGCAAGTATCTTAGCCTTTTTTTGACACGCAGGGATGCTTGTCAGCCCATTAACCAACGAATGCTTGGCACGTCCAAGAGTACCGATGATCAGAACGACTAGCTTAACAGAATATTCCAGGTATGGCTGTCGCAACTCTTTTATAAGGTTTTCACACCTCTCTTACTTTCCATTCTTCTTGGCTGTGATGTTTTTGTCAGCTGGTTCCGAAAAGTCGATAGCGAACATGGTTCGCTTCTTGAATGCGAGGAGAACTATGTTCGGGATGTGTATGACACGCTCTGCAGCTATCATCGGGAATGTCTCGGCTGAAAACGTGGTGACGGCATGCTAAAGATGAAATAACACCGTCTTGGGACGCCAAAATGAAACCTTCTGTGCCCGAATTCAATCCGGGTGATTATGAAAGCAAACGTTAGCTTACATGACATCAATGTATCCTTCTCAATTCTGTAGAAGATGCCGTACATCCTCTTGTCGAGGAGCTGTTCGCGAAAGTTTTTCTCCTTTGCTTTCTTGAACCGGACCTTCAGAAGTGATAACTCGAGATGGATATGATTTGATGCATTTTGCTCACCTTCAAGGTATTGAAGTCAAGTCCAAGTGTTTCAGCAGCCTCCTACACTGCTTTGTAGGGGAACGCTGCTTTGTTGCCCGGTATTTCAGAGTCACTGATTGAGACACCTCATCCAGGTGCCATTTCTTCGGGACAACTCTTTGACAATTGTCCGCAACTGTTTATTAATTATTGTAACCATATTCAGCAGAAACCTATTGTACAAGGGCACGCAACCCGAGGACGCTTTGGGTGGCTTTGTTATAGGCCTCTCGGTCTGATTCTACAGGAAACGATATCGTGTGACAACGAACAACGTCACTTTCCAGAGGGGTGTCTCCAGGGCGATACCATGATTCCTTTGCTTCTCTGCCTCACCCTTCTGCCTCTATCTCTTGCACTAAGAAATTCTTCTGGATACCTCTGGTGGAACACTAATTATCGCGAGCATCAGGTCACTCATGTATTTTATATGTATGACCTGAAGATCTATGCCTCTGGTGAAAGAAAACTTCAAACTGCTATGAATATCGTCGAAAAGTACACAGGATAGAATGGGATAGACTTTTGATTGGACAACTGTGCCAAAATTAATCTGAAGAAAGGAAAGATTACTGGCGTTCCCAAGGACCCTGAGCTTGTGGATATAAGAGTTATTAGACATCTTGATACTAGAGAGACCTATACATACCTGAGCGTGCCTCAAAGCTGCATTCAGGACGCAACATCAGTGAAGCAATCTCTCCGAAGCAGAGACAAACATCTTCCACAGATTTGTTCTTGCAATCTGTCGGCGTTGAATAAGGTATCTTTAACCAACATGCTTGCCGTCTTGGTTCTACTCTACAGTTTTGGGGTGGTTCGATGGACGAAGAACGAGATTTCGGCCCTTAATATCACCACACGTAAAATCATGCCTCTGCATAAAAGCTTGCATATCGATTCGTCTGTACAGCTTACATCAGGGCTCACCACTTTCAGCAGGTGTTGACTGCCACGGCAAGTGCATGACTGCCACCTTTTTTTTCTGTCATTTTTTTCTTCGTTTTCCAGGAATTGAGCGCAGGGTTACGGTCACGGTGAATTACGCCTCGGCGTCCTTCACACCGGGCGATCTGTGTTTTTTTGTACTCAAATACGAAATGCATTTTATTCCAGAGGGAGGTATAATGACCGTGAGGGAATAGGGACCAGTCGAACGACAAGATTGATGAGGGCCTGTTAGACCAAGTAACGCGACTGCCAATTGGCAGTCGCTGCAGTCACTGACTGCCTTCTGGAGAGCCTTGGCTTACATCCTCGCAAATGGCAGACACCCTCTCCTGAAAATGGTCAAGAACAACGAGATGGTTGATAAATGAGCGTTCATTTACAAAGCCGCGGAGCAAGTGGCCGAGACACGTGACCTGAATTTTAACATCAGAAGTGAGGAAAGTGCATTACTCCATCTAGATGCTTCACTTCTGAAAGTCGAAGTGAAGAAAGAAGAGGTTGACAAATTTCACCAACAGCTACTCGACAAGAAAATATACGGAAACTTTCACAGAGATGTGGAAAAACAGTCCTAGTCGAAGGAGCAAACCTTTGCTTTCCTCAGATCATCAGGGCCTAA
This sequence comes from Andricus quercusramuli, assembly GCA_932178445.1. Lineage (NCBI taxonomy): Eukaryota > Metazoa > Arthropoda > Insecta > Hymenoptera > Cynipidae > Andricus > Andricus quercusramuli. Next base: position 13,190 of record CAKNXH010075843.1, on the reverse strand, counting down.
CTCAGGTACAGAGGGTTTCATTTTCACATGCCAAGACGGTGTCATTTCCACCTTAGCATACCGTGACCGCATTTTATGTCAAGAAGTTCCCAGCAATAGGTACAGAACGTGTCATGCACACACGCTGAGTACCTAGAACGCATACTATCTGGGTGTCCCACCCACGCGGGAACGACGTATATCTACAGATAATGATAGTCATTTGTCCAAAACGAGAAGTGCAACATTTTCTGGAACTACGATTTTCGGACAGCAGTCTCCGCGCACTCGAGGCCGACTTCGTTTTCCAAGACTTCGGAAACAAGCGGAGAAGAAAAAATAGGAGAGGTATCAAGACCCTAAAATGAAGCTGCAACGACTATACCCAAAATATTCGGCTAGAGCAAATATTCTTATGATCGGTGTTCTCAGAAGTTCGAAACTATCACTGATTCGTAATTTTGAAGCCATACCCGCGTACCAAAAATATACCGAGGCACTTTGAAGATGGATGCAGAAAGCTGACATCCTTGGGTCGCTTCGTGTCTTAAACACACACGAGCGTTTCGCCGGCCTGTCGTCGTAATTTCATCGTGCCACCCATCTGCCGGTCATGACGCGTGGCCAAAAGTGTGATTCATCGCGGTTCTACTAGAAGCGGGTGTCGTTTTTAGATGGCAGTTGCGCCCAGTGGGACTCTGTGGTGGTTGTTTAATTCTTTTTTTAAATTATATATTATATATGTTTTTGGTCCTACCCATGTTCCCTGAAGCTCAGCCCTTCAATTCAGATTCCGATCTCTGCTTCCGCCGCACACTCCCCAATCAAAGCCCGAAGGGACAAGCTTTTGGTGCCCGTTCGCAGCCTATGCTTTGACAGAGCATGCTCACAGCAGCTCCTGCACTAAGCCGGCAGAAAACCTTGGACATAGCTTGGAGCACTACCAGTCGGCTGCGACCGTCACCAATCGTGTTTTTCTTATTAGGGTGTCCTCCCCCTAGTATGTTTGATTCACGAGGCTGGTACCCTGAGCCGGGTACCAGTGGACATTTTTTTATGTACTTCTACCGGGACTTCGGTGGTTCGGAACCCACCTTAATATGTAGGTTCCCTCAGAAAAAGCTGGTCCCTTATCAAGGATAAATAGGCTCTTTCGTGGGCCTAACCTTGGGGATCGAAGCTGATTTTGAGAAGATTTAAAAATGAGTAAGCGATCTTCTTGCGCTTGGGGTTGTTATGGGGGAACCACACACATACACTCAAATAACACACCAGGAAAGTGTTCCGAATCTGTGCATCTAACTGATGACCTTAGAGGGATCGCTCCGTCCACCCTAGTCTGGCTGTATCCCCTCTCTGCGGCATGCTAGGGAGGCTGCCGAATAGCAGAGTGGGTCAATTTGCCTGACCAACAAAGTAGGACTTCATTTACTATGCGATAAGTATGACTGGCACCTGAGAGGTATAATCTCAGAACGTTGGTAACAACGAAACCTATCGAGATCCGAAAATACTCGGTGAAAGATGGCTGGATTCGGAGTACTGGTTTGAGAATGAACACGGGTATGGCACAATAGGCTTTATAGCTTCAGCGCCAGGGGTGGGACCTCACGCCCCCTCCCCCGCCTACATTTCAACTAACTAACTAAATAGCTCAAATAAACTTAACTTGACAAAATTCTACACAGCTGATAGTTCCATCTCAACTGTTTCGATTTTTTAAATTCTCATCAGAGAATATAGTAGATTTGTATACAATTTGACGCCTAACTCTTTTTTTGTCAAATTTTCACATTCTGATACCCTCTGTACTTAAAAAACAGGTTGTTACGAATGTGTCTGTCTGTGTATACATATATGTATATGTATATATACATATATCCGTATGCTGTGTCGAAGCACGATAACTTTTGAAAAAATGCATAGGCTAGATTGGCCTTTAATACACTCTTTTTGGGTCGGAAACTGAAGGTCAAGCTCGTTAGCCAACTATTTTCGATGAAAACTCAACAATTTTGAGCATTTAGATAATTTTTTAATCCATTCTGCTTCTGGTTAAACATTTGTTTGTCAATTAAATCTTCGGACAACCCTCCCTGGGGATCGCGGGACCTTGTAGCTGGTGGGAGGACGTACGGGGCTTATTGACCACAGATCTGGAATAGGTGAACCTGAGGGGCCATATGGCGAGGTGTGGCTACTCTGGGGAACTGCCGGACTCTGGTTGGTGAGACTGAAACTAAGGAGCGGTCCTTCCAGGGGGTAATGGCAAAGCCCACTATAATATGGAGAGCGCGAGTTCTCATGCTCCCAAGCTAAGATGTGAACGCCGTGTCGAGAGCTGAATGGTACCAGGGTTAACAAATCCTTTGACATCCCGGCCTGCCCCCCTCAGCAGAGGTCGACAGAAAGGGGTCTCGAAGGAAGTGCCTTAACGGTGGCTTGAGACACCAGGTCGAACCCCATTGTATGTAGACCCGCACCTTGCAAGCGGGACTCTGTGGGAGGTGTCTCTTATTTCCCTAGCTTCTCATGGCACAGAAATGTTACCCAATAATGAAAAAAATACAAAACACAAACGATGACGGATCCGCTTCGGGTTCCTCACCCAAACCACCGCCAAATGTGGGAGGCTCCATAGGAGACAACCCACCAGAGGCGGTGCGAAATAGTGAAGATGGTGGAGAAAATAATGTTGAAGCCGTGGGAGTGCAGCTAACGGAACTCTCCGTAGGGAAGAAGTGCCGTAGCGGAGAACAAAGATGGAGAGCCCGTTATACGCGGCTCGCAAACAGCAGCCAAGGCTCCTCACAGGGGGCAGTGACTGCAGAAACTTCACCCGGAGCAACTCCTCAGGCTTATTCTATAGGCAAGAGGAAGAAGGGCTTCGGAGAAACTCCTCCAAACGGGGAGTTGAAACGGCAGAAGGCTCTGCTAACACAGGATCTTACTTTCGCACAGATGGCCAACAACGCCCTGGTGAGAGTTGCAGTTGCGTCGGGTTATCCTGATAACTGTCTGACTCTTGAGGATTTGGACAGGTTGAGGAATGAAATCTCAAAAGGGATTGACGCCTTACATCGCGAGGGACGCGCCCCAGATTCAACGACATCTTCAATAGGTCGGGGGCCATCGTTCTGGAGGCCGCTGACATCTTGTCGCGTTACTGGATTGTGGAGAAAACTCCAACGTTCAGGCTAAAAGAAGGTCTGAACTTGGAAGTAAAGGGGACGGAGTGTCTACAAAGGTACCGCAGAGCGAACGTATTGATTCCCAGTAACCCCGAGAGTCCGGGGACCTTTCTGGGATGCCTGAGCTTTCAGAACCCGTCCCTGTGAACTGATTCATGGAAGATGCCCTGCAGTAGCCTCTCAATGGCTGAGACGGGAATCTCCATTACGCAGATTAATTTGCACCACAGCAAAGGCGCCTCGGCGGTTATAGCCAGACGCATATCTGTGGTGCAGACAGGGCTCGCCCTAATCCAAGAACCCTGATTATACAGGAAAAGGATTTGGGGCTTGTCAGACTGTGGCTTCATATATAAGGGGCCACGCGAAAAAACGCCAAGGGCATGCATAGCCGTCAAGGGTATGGATGCGATCTTGGTGCCTAAATTCTGCTCCAGAGATCTCACCGTTATTAAGTTGAGACTCAGAAGTAGTAGCGGAGAAAGGCTAGAGGTATTTATTGCTTCGGCTTACTTTCCTGGCGATGTCGAGGGACCCCCGCCACCCAGAGAGGTGGAGGCTCTAATTCGGTATTGTCAAGAGAACAAGATTCCTCTGCTGTTGGGTTGTGATGCGAAATCTCACCACATAGTGTGGGGAAGCACAAACATCAATGACAGTAGGAGAGATTTAATTGAATATATAGCAGGCACAGAGCTGGATATTCTGAATCGTGGTGATACTCCCACATTCCAGGCTAAAAACAGGAGTGAGGTTCTCGATTCGACTCTATGTTCAGCTGCACTGAGGAGCAGGGTGGTGGATTGGAGAGTCTCCGATGAGGAGTTTCTTGCGGACCACAAACACATCGTGTTCCGATTAACCCTAGGAAAACTGGTTGTTTCTAAAATCAGAAACCCCAGAAATACACTTTGGGACTCATATAAAGAGGAACTCGAAGGGAGGCTTGCGGAATTCCCCACAAGATATGGTACCATTGATGAGTTGCAGCACGCGGCGGATTTTTTGTGAAGGGCTCTCACAAAATCACATGAGAACAATTGCCCTACAATCACAATCAGGTCTAGGAAGGGACAGAATGGTGGAACACCCACCTAGAGAGACTCCGTAGAAAGACAAGAATGTTGTGCAATAGGGTAAAGAGAACTAAATTGCCTTTGGACTGGGACATCTATAAGACGGCCCAGTGCGAATACAATAAAAATATAAGGAAGTATAAGCAGGAAGATTGGAGGGGCTTCTGTGGGGAATCGAAAAACATTCCAGAAACAGCGAAGCTCCACGAGATCCTAGCGAAAAATCCGGAAGCTCGCCTCGGGCTCATGAGGCTCAATAATGTTCAGTTTGCCAAAGATGAAGAAGGAACGCTGAATCAACCGATGGAAGTTCACTTCCTGGGTTTCCACCGAATCCGAACCGACCAAGCGGAGGAAGACCATGGCCAGGGGGTGGAGAGGGCCAGCTGAAGTCTCGCCGCTAAAATCGCTGATTACAAAAAGGTGGAATGAGTCGTAGGGTCCTTTTGCCCTTTAAATCACCAGGGGCGGATGGCATTTATCTAGCGCTTTCACAAAAAGGCAGGGATTCAGTCGTCCCTCCTCTGACGAAATTATTTAGGGCAAGTATAGCCCTGGAACACGTGCCATCGGCATGGAAGGATGGTTGAGTGGCCTTCATACCCAAACCTGGGAGGGAGGGTTACAATTCTGCTAAAGATTTCCGACCAATCAGCCTAACATCTTTTATCCTGAAGACGCTAGAGAAGCTGGTTGAGAGCAGCAGTTGGAACAAAAGGGGTATGCTGTGGGCGCTTTCTTTGAAATAGAGGGTGCTTTCAGCAATAGTCCTCCGGAAGTCATCTGTCGAGAGGCTTTGAGATGTGGCCTCCTTCGAAGGCTAAATAAAGAAGGGTAATGTATCCAAGGATATGCGGACGACTTTGTAATCCTAGTTAGAAGGGCTCATCTGAAAACGCTGATGGGTCTTATAACGTCGGCGCTGCGCATCGTAAAGCTCTTGTGCGATAACTCAGGGCTTTCGATAAATCCGGAAAAGACCAACCTGGTCATTTTCACGAGAAATTATAAAGTTCCGAAAACTGATGCTCCTGTATTCTGTGGTGGGAAGCTGACGTTTTCAGATTCATTCGGATATCTGGGAGTAATCCTAGATAGCAAGCTGAGTTGGGCAAAGCACCTGGAGACCCAATGCAGGAAATTTGTCATGACTTTTTGGATGTGCAGGGGAGCCTTTGGGTTGACGTGGGGGCTAGGGCCTAAAATGCTTGCATGGCTCCACATTGCTGTCTCAAAACGCAGGCTCCTACATGCGGCCGTGGTCTGGTGGCCACGGGCGGAATTCAAAACAATGCAGGACAGGCTGCGAAGATTACAAACGCTAGCATTTAGGGGTTTGACTGGAGCAATGAGGACTGCGCCCACAGCGGCGATAGGATTCATGCTCTGTGAGGAACTTCTATACGTCGCGATAACCGCTAGAGCGGGTCACCCGATGGGCCGCCTGGCAAGAGCAAATAGATCGACTCCGGGGACTAGACACACTAGACCCCCGAGTGATATCATCGCACTGCCGATTCTACAGATGCGGCAAGATAAAATAACAAAACGCTATAACATCGCCAAAGCTTTCCCCGTCTGTATCCCAAACAGGGAACTGTGGAAATAAAATGGTAACCCGCTTCTCCAGGGGGAAATCTGGTATACGGATGGCTCCATGGGAGCGGGAGGGTCAGAAGCAGGAATTTATGACAGCAAGAGAGGGAACGGAATAGGGATCACACTTGAGCGAGACGCTACTGTCTTTCAAGTAGAGGTCCTGGCCGTCCTTCGCTGTGCTGAAACACTAATAGAGGAAAACGCTGCTGGCAGACAGATTATGATCTGGTCGGACAGCCAAGCGACACTAACTGCAATAGGGAAACCAGACATAACATCACAACTGGTTTGGGTATGCAAAAAGGCATTAAACCAACTTGCAAAAAGAAACAAAGTGGCTCTCATATGAGTCCCTGGCCACGCAGGGATCAAGGGCAACGAAAAGGCGGACCAGTTGGCAAAGTGCGGCGGAGCGAGCGAATTCGTAGGACCGGAACCTGTACTGGGAATAGCGTCCTGCAGTGTCAGGATGGCCATTAAAAACTGGATCCGAACAAAACACAGGAAATACTGGGAACACAAACCAAGGGTTGCCGTCAGGCGAAATCCATCCTGGGGTATACCTCTAGGATGGACCGAGCCAGGGAAATCCTGGGTTTACCCAAGAAAGATATAAGGACAGTGGTACGCACCCTGACAGGGCACAATTACTTGAACTATCATATGCACAAAATGGGGTATAGCCCCACGACGGAGTGCAGGAGGTGCAGCAGGGATGACGAAATATCTCTGCATGTATTATGCCAGTGCCCGGTATTAGCTAGGCTCAGGCAACAGACCCTCGGGGACCATTTTATGGAAACAGAGGAAATTGAAACGCGATCAGTGGTCGACGTACTGGGCTTCGTCAAGAGGTCTGGGGTCGACTGCTGAGAGTGAATAAGTAAGGGTGTGGCACAATAGGCTTTATAGCTTGAGCACTAGGGGAGCTCTTCATGGGCTTCCCGCCCGTGTTAAAACTAAACTAAGCTAAACTAAATCTTTGGACAAACGATACAAGCTACGAAAAGAAAAAATGAAAATACACAAAAAAAAGTAAAAGCGGCACAAGGTGCAATAAAATGGTAATGAGCAAAGTTTTTTTATAAGACGTGCCCTTCTTTTGATTGTAAAATCAAGATTATGAAAATACATGTGTTTCAATATATTGCATATCATGAATTGTAATAATATTCTTTCATTAAAATAATACATTTTCCAGGGTGCTAAGTATAAAAATTGATGCAAAATAAGGAACAAGTATTGATGAAATCATGAAAAATAAAATTTGTACATTATTCTGTAATATCTGAATAAGCAGTCCCAAACTGAGGTTCAGAAATAAATATACACAAGAACTCTAATATGAGGCCGACTGATTTAGTTCTTCCTGGAAATGCGGGCCCACGCAGTCTCTCAGCGCACACACAAAGTCAACAATGCGTTGCGACCAGTACCGAGCGATAAATAGTCCAGTCATCTGGTCGGAAAAATGATGCAAATCCGGTAATTTTTGCAGGACTCATTTTTTTTCTCTTAAATGCTTCATTTGGGGGTGCACAATAAGAGGTCAGGTTCTGTGAACCAAATTTTGTCCCGGAACACGGAAATTTTATTTGTAAATGGTGAAAAATATCGCATGTCAGTGGATTGGTGCTTTCCTGTGCATTTTAGGGATAAAAGTGTTCTTACCAAAATTAAAGTAGGTAAAATTCTGCGTGAAACTAAAAAAAAAAAGTGTTCTACAACCAATAGTCTAGAAGTTACGGTCTTTCGAAGAACCCCGATTTTTTTCAATTTTTTGCCAAAAATCACATGTTTTTTTTTGTTTCTCTGTAGCTCGGATCCTGATCGCCGGATCCAAAAATGGCCAACAGAAGAATCAAAGTAGACGTAAATACCTGTAATTAAAAAAAAATACATTGTCCTAGCTACAATAGATCGCGAGTTAGCACCTGCCGAAAGTGACCCATTTCGACCTGAATTTACAGGTAAATCCCCGGAGTTCAGATTTTTGTAAATAGCTCGTTTCTGGGTTGTCACAAAAAAAAGTTTCTGGAGAATGAATACAAGAGGACTAAATTCTGCGTAAGTTGAGAAAAAAAAGATATCTGTACCTCCAATAGGTCACGAGTAATGACCTTCCCAATATACCGGTTTTTTGTGCTTTTTTAAACGAAAACACGAAAGTCGTGTTTTTTGGGAATCACTCGTTTCGTGGATGTCAAACGAGAAAGTTCCAATCAGATAAATGAAAGAGGACTTGATTCTGCGTAAGTTAAAAAAAAAACTTCTCGTACCCCTAATAGGTCACGAATAAATGACCTTGCAAAGTGTACCCTTAATCAGTTCGGTGACTAGATCGCACGCCGGAACAAAACTATGATCATTTTCTTAACAAATAAGTTTTTAAATAAAGTAATAGTGATCAAATAATTATTCGATTATCAAGTCGATGATAGTCAACTACTTATAATTAATAAATAAATAATTGTTTAAATAAATAAATTTCCATCACCCATCAACTGTTCATTTTTGGGCATTTTTCACTCAAATTTCTATTGGGGACGCTTATTATAGATCAAAAATGAATATTTAATCATTTCTAATCAATAAATAAATACATTTTCATTATGCTTGCTATGAATGATTCCATTCACAGTCGAAACATAATCTAAACACTCTAAACTCTAGGTCTAGGTCTTTACAGACAGCCATCAAAGTTTTACAGAATACAGTCATTGTAGAAATGTCCGTGGCATGAAATTACGTAGTCAGATTTTGAACAGCATTAAGAAAAGTTATAAAAACGAGAAATTATTATTAATAATGCAATAAAAATGTAACACAAGTATTTCTACTAGTGAATTGGTATCATGCTAATTATAATAAACCCCCCTAACGGAAATTGCAGTAAAAAATGCGAAGAACTGCACATTCTATGGGTGATGAAAATGTATTTATTTATTGATTAAAAATGATTAAATATTCATTTTTTATCTATAATAAGCGTCCCCAATAGAAATTTGAGTGAAAAATGCTCAAAAGTGAACAGTTGATAGATGATGAAAATTTATTTATTTAAACAATTATTTGTTTATTGATTAAAAATGATTAAATATTCATTTTTGATCTATAATAAGCGTCCCCAATAGAAATTTGAGTGAAAAATGCCCAAAAATGAACAGTTGATGGGTGATGGAAATTTATTTATTTAAACAATTATTTATTTATTAATTATAAGTAGTTGAATATCATCGACTTGATAATCGGATAATTATTTGATCACTATTACTTTATTTAAAAACTTATTTGTTAAGAAAATGATCATAGTTTTGTTCCGGCGTGCGATTTGGTCACCAACTGATTAAGGGTACACTTTGCAAGGTCCATTAGGGGTACGAGAAGTTTTTTTTTTTGCTTACGCAAAATCAAGTCCTCTTTCATTTATCTGATTGGAACTTTCTCGTTTGACATCCACGAAACGAGTGATTTCCAAAAAACACGACTTTCGTGTTTTCGTTTAAAAAAGCACAAAAAACCGGTATATTGGGAAGGTCATTACTCGTGACCTATTGGAGGTACAGACATCTTTTTTTTCTCAACTTACGCAGAATTTAGTCCTCCTGTATTCATTCTCTAGAAACTTTCTTTTGTGACAACCCAGAAACGAGCTATTTACAAAAAACTGAACTCCGGGGATTTACCTGTAAATTCAGGTCGAAATGGGTCACTTTCGGCAGGTGCTAACTCGCGATCTATTGTAGCTAGGACAATGTTTTTTTTTAAATTACAGGTATTTACGTCTACTTTGATTCTTCTGTTGGCCATTTTTGGATCCGGCCATCAGGATCCGAGCTACAGAGAAACAAAAAAAAACATGTGATTTTTGGCAAAAAATTGAAAAAAAATCGGGGTTCTTCGAAAGATCGTAACTTTTAGACTATTGGTGGTAGAACACTTTTTTTTTTAGTTTCACGCAGAATTTTACCTACTTTAATTTTGGTAAGAACACTTTTATCCCTAAAATGCACAGGAAAGCACCAATCCACTGCCATGCGATATTTTTCACCTTTTACCAATAAAATTTCCGTGTTTCGGGACAAAATTTGGTTCACAGAACCTGACCCCTTATTATGCACCCCCAAATGAAGCATTTAAGAGAAAAAAAATAAGTCCTCCAAAAATTACCGGATAAAAGTACCAGATGACTGGACTAAAAAGCGGGCAGTACGGGGGAGCATTAAGCGGGAGCGACGAAACGGGAGAAAAATCAACAGAAATGGTTCCACGGCCCTGACTGTTTACGGTTGCCTCATAGAGGAAGAAAAAATAGAAAAATACAAATATGTCACTCAGTTTTTTTTTCTAATCGAAGAGCTTATTCTCTCCGACCATCAACTTGGAATTAGCCAAAATTTAATCATTTTACCAGCAACCGTCTTCAAGTTATCGTGTTGTTTGACTTTGCATGTCATTACGTGAACAAGAAACTCACCCCCTATAATACTACATCGGAATCGTTGATCGCTTAGGTGGTATTGTGCAATTTATTAAACGATTCCGTTCTCAGTGAATAAACAGAGCCCGGGTCGATGGGGTTCCTGAGATCAGGCGTGGCGTTATAATGAAGATTTATATATATTCTGCTTTCGTTGAATGTGGCCAAGGTATCCAGTGTCCACAGTATCGCCAAAAAGTAATAGATATTTTCGATATATAAAGTTTGTTTGCACTTGAAGAGTGTATAAAAATGTGTTAAATTACTATATTTTTAATATATAAAAAATTAAGAAATTAATTACAACAGAATTTTTTTAATGATCAAAAAAATTATGAATAGAAATAAATATTCTTGTTCTGTATGTGCCTAATTATACTTAAAAGTCAATCCTTGAAATTTTTCTCCACTCGAAAAAATCACTTCAAGAAATCTCACCTCACTCGGAGTCTGCGGTAACTTTCTTATAGTTTATGTATTCGTCTCATTCAGACTGTCAATAATCAATAATCGCCTCCTTGAAATGTGCTTTAAAGGAGCCTTTTTTTCTTATCGCGTTACGGACCAAACGTCCGTTTTTCCAAAAAAATTTTCAGCTACAATTTCTGCTACCAAATCGATTCTTACAAAATTTCAAAATAATGAATTTTAATGTAAAATTTCTTGAATATTCAAAATACGTCATCATAATTGCAACAAAATTCAATCTGAAATGATTATATTCGTTTGTATAACGAAAAATACGAATTTTGAATTGCATCAAATCTTTGTTTGATTATTTTCGTCTCAAATTTGTGAAGATATGAATCTAGAAAATGAAATTCTTGCGTCCATGGACCCTTAGATTCAAAATCTATAGCTCAGTTCTCCAAAATTCGAGATGGTAATGTCCAATATGGCGGCTAAAACCAAATTTTTTTGCTATTCCTGATTTTCCGTATTGAGAAAATATTTTCAAATAAATTCCCACACATGCATGTATATAGGGGTTTTTTAGGTCGCTGGTCATGAATCCGAAATCAGATGATTCCAAGTCAAGATGGCGTATCCAATATAACTGCCAAAAGTGACTGGAACATTCCGATTTTCATAGAAATTCGCACATAAGGGTTTTTAGGGCCGCTGTTGACGAATCCGTTTTCAGATTTTCGAAATCGCGGTCTATTAGCACCACTGCATACACGGAACAAGCCGAATCAAATATTAGTAGCAGACAAAATTTGAATCAAATTCCGATGTCACATAAAAACAAATCGGAATATGAAAATATGAGCAGGCTGATTATGCACAAAGTTAGCTCAAAAAATAAAACGCAGGCACGAAAACGTGTACCACAGAGAAACGAGTGTAGCTACTTTCTCACGAGTAAGTTCACGGTTGGAAACAAATGAATAGTGAATTCCTAGGAGTGAATCTAGGCAATATGTAATCCTGAAGGATAATTATTCGACTGCGACATTTACTGTGGCAAAGCATCCAAACCCTTATTTCCAACAAAATAACATTACACTTGAAAATAAATAAAAAATAAATCAATTCATAAATAACATTACTCTTGTAAATTTTCACCTCCACGTGTTAAGATTTGAGCAACGGCGATGAATACATCGACGGGGAAAAGTCATTTGAACAACGCAAATGAAATTTATGATCGTTTTTCATTATTTTTGGCAGCCATAATGGGTCCGCCATCTTGAATTTTGAAAATCTGATCACGGATTCGTCGTCAGCGGCCCCAGGAACCCAAATGTGCGAATTTTTATGAAAATCGGAATGGTTCAGTAATTTTTGGTAGTCACATTGGATCGGCCATCTTGAATGAGAGAAATCTGATTCCAGATTCGTGATTAGTGTCCCCCGCAAACCCTATATACCTGCATGTATGGGAATTTATTTGAAAATATTGCTCCAATACGGAAAATCAGAAATATAAAAAAATTTGGCTTTTAGCGGCCATATTGGACATCGCCATCTTGATTTTTGGAAAGACCAACCTATAGATTTTAAATTTTAGGGTACAGGGATGCAAGAATTTTACTTTTCAGAGGTATATCTTCACACATTCGAAACGAAAATAATCAAATAAAGATTTGATGCAATGAAAAAATGGTATTTAATGTTGAATAAACGAATTCACTTTTAATTTTGTTGCAATTCTAATGACGTATTTCAAAAATTCAGGAAATTTAACATTAGAATTCATTGTTTTACAATTTTTAACAATCGATTCGGTAGCAGAAAATGTCGCAGAAAACTCAACTTTGAAGAAAAAACCACAAAACTTCGGGGTGCCGTTCCGAATACTGCATAACTCCGATTGATTTGAAACTGCGTATATCTATGTATTTTGACTCGATGACTACGAAAATGATAGCGAAAATACCCGCAATTTTGATTTCCATGGTGAAAACCATGAAAACCCCATACATATCATGGGGTTTTGCATTTATCTCAGTAAATATTGCAAATTTACAAAAAAAAAATTTGAAACAAAAGATGTTGATCTTCTAAAAGCACATATTTCATGTCAAATATATTTTCACTCTGAGACTAATATTGTTCGAGAAAAACGACGATAAATATGAAAAATCATAGAAATACAGTGACTAGTCACATAAATAATGTTGATCAAATCCTCACACTTTCCCAACGTCACGTGGGGGGCGGGAAGGCAACCCTGTGACTGGTCACAGAAATAATTTTGGTAACATACCTTCCCCTTTCCAACGCCTTTTGTGGGGCGGGAAGGCACCCCTGTAACTAATCACAGAAATAATATTGGTCAACCCCTTACCCTTTTTCAAAGTCACGGGGGGGGGGGGAGGCAACCCTGTGACTGGTCACAGAAATAATGTGGGTTACATA
>CAKNXH010075840.1:0-12986 GCA_932178445.1 Andricus quercusramuli | reverse complement strand
TTAACTATAGAATAAATAAATTTTCGGATAAAAGAATTAATTGCGAACTAAAAAAAAGAATTTTCAAACAAATATTTAAATTTTCAATCAAACGGTTAAATCTTCAACCAAAAAAATAAGTTTTGAAGAAAATTCAACTTTTTACATTGGCTAAATTTTCAACCAGAAAAGATAAATTCTCAACGAAAAACATTTTAGTTGACATTATAATACAAAACAGTTGAATTTAACAAATAATTAATTAATTAATTTTTTTTTTTTTAAATTACGAATTTTCATAAAAAAATACATGATTTTTCAACTGAAAAAGATCCATTTTCAATTAAAGATATCAGCTTTCAACGATAAATGGAATATATTGTTAAATTTCTAGTTTAAAACAAATATATTGCCACAACAAAAAAAACTAATTTCCAACTAAAATAATGAATCTTCAACTGGAATAGATACATTTTTGGTTAAACAAATTAATTTGCATTTGAAAGAAAAACGACTCCTCAACAAAATATTTAAATTTTATTCATTTTTATTTCAAATCCAAAACAGTTAAATACAATCAAAAAGACGAATTTTCCACAAAATACAAAAAAAAAGAGCCATTCTTATATAAAAATATCAAAATTTTCAACTAAAAATGAAATAGATAAGGTTACAAATAAAAAAAATGCAACAAAAAAACGAATTTGCACTAAATATTTAAATTTTCAACCTAAGGAATGAATTTTCATTTATAGTTGTGAATCTTCAATTGGAATAGATAAATTTTTAGCGAATATAATTAATTTGCTACTAAAAAAAAACGAATTTTCAACAGCATAGTTCAATTTGCATCCAGCGCGATGAATGTCTAATAATAATGATACATTTTGAACCCAACAAATAATTTTCAAATGAATAAATGAATTAAAAAAAATAGTTGAATTTTCAAGCAAAAGGGAAAACAGTTGTTAAATTGTTAACAAAACAATTGACGTTTTAACTAAACAATTAACGTTCGAATTAAATCAGATTTATTCGGAACAAACAGTGTAATAGTGGAATTGAATAATAGTGAAATGTTGGAACAATTGAAATTCTTATTGTGTTCTATTATTTCAGGATTCAGGGTTAGCATTTAAGCGAAAAAACGAGAATAAAACTAGGGGAGAAAGAGAAGTTTCTTAACGGTATTTTTTCCAAAAAAATTTCGATACCAACATATTGTATGTAACACGCTACAATTTATTTGATAATTTTGAAGCTTCATCAGTCAATTTAATTGTTCTTCTAATAAAAAATGAAGATATTGAAGATTCGAGTTTGAAAATCGCGCCCTTCGTTGCTTCAGGGTTCCGTTCATCCGGTAAGTCCTGGCGCATGCGTATGTTATTTTTTGCACATGCGCGCTTTTTAGTTTCGGGTATTATGGCGCTTTCGCAACGTTGCGTGCGACGTTGAAGAAAAGGGGAGATTTTGGTTTGTCCCTGTGATTTGTCCCGTAGTTCCACTGCCGAGCATTTTTTCCCCAAGAAAGAATGTCTATCATGTTAACCATGTTAACCGTCATAAGAATTCACATGAATCGTGGTCGTTTCGCGAGTGAATGAATGGGTAGCCATTTTTAAACTTCGCACTCTGCTGTACTTTTGAAGTCACAGAGAGAAGATGGCCCGACGGAATCTCGTCGAATTTAGTTCTCTGAGCGCATGATATCGAACGGATTGTGCTCGTCGTGAAAAGAAAGCAAAAAGGTGTAGTTTCTCATCTCAAGAGAGAATTCTAGCTGACTTTCTAGCGAACGGTGCTGCAGCGCAATCACTCCGGCACCGTGAGATTTATGAAACGGTGAACTGTCAACACCTCTAAAATATCGCAGAATGTGATATTCGCCCGAGCATCCTCTCATTCCTGTTGAGACTCGCGAGTTCTGGAATGTCACTCGAGGTCTGCCGGTGAAAAACGTTTGTGTAATTTTACGTTGGATACCGGGGATTTCGACCGAGGTGTCGAGGGTCGGACGCACGTCGGCTTCAGCGATGTCGGTTTTAATATGCGACAGGATAGAAACGAGAGACATCCTGGAGTGTCAGTGCTAATGTCAAGTCCTCAGAATAATGGCAGATAATGTACTCAGAAAACCGCACAAGCTGCTGCCTGATGGTAATTTTAACCACAATTTTTATTGCTTTTCTCTCTTACATTCTTCGCCGATTAGTTTCCCACTTCCTGCATATATCATCTTTCTGATCCTCGTAAAGGCGCACATGTAGTCATCATAACCTAACTTTTTGCTTTTATTATATTAATTATATAGAAGTTAAGTTTTGGCCATGACTAATACCGAAATTTAGATTGAATAGCTGCATTTTTTCGGTACGAATAGCGCAACCAGATAAAGGGGAGTTATATTCGTTCCGAAAATTTTGTATGAATGACTTAATAGGGTGGTCAATCTTAGGCTCTATATCCTGTTTTAGAAGATTTTATCATTCCTATAATTCTCTGCATGCGATTTTCCATCTTTCCATCTGTGATTCTCATTTTGACGTTTAAGAGAAAAAGCAATCTGGAGAGTTTTCCTTTTGACAGTGTCAACAATGCGCACACGTGAGTCAGACTATCTGGTTCTGGCAAATTTTTACTAGTTTTATTTCAGGAGTGTTTTAAGTAGTCATGATCAATTTTCAATTTCCTTTCTAGTTTTTAGTCCTGGTAGAGTTTCAAAGATTTATTTTTGTTCAAATAAAACTGTTCTGACGATTAATATTTTTTCATTCTTTATAGGTTGATTTTATAGCAGAGATTCGAACGAAACAGAATAACACATTCCTTTTCGTTACGTTTTGTTAATGTCTACTGCAACTTTCGTTATTTTCGTTACTGATATTTCCATCAACGAAATTAACGTTTCTTAGTAATAACTATTAATACACAATTCTATTAAGTGAATATCCGAGAAAATGATATAGGTATTGGAAAATTTCTAGTATTCACTCTGGGAGACTTATCAGATCGAGTTTTAACATTCTTCGAAGGCATTTCGAGGCAAACTCTTCTAAGGAATTTAAAAGTCGAAATTATAAGAACTGAGACATCCCGGGTGCTCCAGAGAATTCACCAGGTCTCTTAAACATATTCCTCGAGGAATTTTGATGCCCTGCGTTCCTGGGAAGGCTGAAACATGTTTTGGAGAAAGCAAAGATTGTCCGGATACATCAAAAGGCTTACCAGGTCGAGTTTTATCATTCTTCGGAGGAACTTTCCCATTATCACTCCTAAGGGATCTGAAAACCGTGATTATGAGAACTACGATAATCCAGGTGCTTCAGAACATTCACCAGGTCGCTCAAACATATTCTGGGTCGTAATTTCAGTTTACTCATAAATATGTGACAATTAAGCCTCCTAACATCCAGCAAAAAGAACATTTAGTTTCTTTTTTGACACACAGCCTAGGTTCTTCAATTTTCCTGTATAATTTCGAATTTAATGTAGTAAAATATGTTTCAGCGTCCTAGTGAATCCTGTAAATCTTGCTCATAGTCAACTGATAATCAAGTCTTCCAGACACCTCCGGTGAATCCAGATTATTCTTATTTTTCCGTAAGGAAATTTAACCTTTGCAGGGACACAGGATCTCAAAATTCTTCGAAGAATATGTTTGAGTGACCTGGTGAATCCTCTGGAGCACCCGGGTAGTTATAGTTCTCGTATATACGACTTTAAGATTCCTTACGAGGGTTTACTCCGAAATGCCTCCAAAAAATTATCAAACTCGACCTGGAAAGCCTCCTGGTGAACCGGGCTTTTCTTGTTTTGCCAAAGACGCCTTTTAGATCTCGTAGGTATACAGGGTCTCGCAATTCCTCGAAGAATATTTTTAAGTGATCTGCTGACTCTTCTAGAGCACCCGAGTTGTTCTGGTTTTCATAATTGCGAATTTTAGATCCCTTAGAAGGGGTTACCCCAAAACCCCTTCGAAGTTTGTTGAAATTCGATCTGGTGAATCCTAGATATTCCTCCACTATTCTATATTCTCGTATATTCATTTATTAAATTTTAAGACAATTGTTAACAGTAGTTGATTAGACATGTTAATTTCGTTAATTTAGTTTTGTCCTTTTAGTAACGAAACAAAAGTAGAAATAATTCTTGTTTTTTATGGCAATAACGAAACGTTTGTTCTTTCCAAAAAGTTTCGTATGAATCCCTGTTTTATAGACTAACTTTCAGAAAGTATCAAGGTGGCTGTGAAAAGTTTTCCCAAGTTTTTACTGTACTAGTCTTCGAATAAAAAGTAGATAAAATTTAAAGTTTTGTACTTTCATGTTCGAATTTCAAATTCTGCTCATATCAAGAGAAAATTAATTATTTCATACTTTTGAAAAAACTTGAGGTTAGCATTATTTAAAACTTGTTCAAAATCTTATGAGGGATGTTAAAATTAAAAAAGATGTTTGAAAATTTAAATTAAGTCAAACTAAAATTTCAACAAAAAAAGTTAATCTTCAACCAAAAAGTTGAATTTTCAACTAAAAGGGATAAATTGACAACGAAGAATGTAATAATTAATATTTCAATCCAAAGAGATATATTTTAAATAAAAAACAGTTGAATTCATCCAAAAATAAAAATATGTTAACAAAGTTCTTAAATCTTTGAACAAAAAAGATTAAATTTCAACCAGTTGTATTTTTTATCATATAAGATTGTATACTTTCTAAAAGAGGCGAATTTTCAGCAAACCTTTTGATTTACTAACAAAAAATACGACTTTTTAACTGAAAGGATTAATCTTCAACAACAAAAAATTACCTTTTAACCAAGTAGTTGATTTTCAACCAAAAATGTTATAGTTGATATTTCAAGCCAAAAATTTTTAAAATAATTTATAATAATTAATTTTTTGCAAAATAGACGAATTTTTAACCAAATAGTTACATTTACAAACAGAGAGATGGATTTTGAACTAAAATGTAGAATATTCAATCAAACAAGTGAATTCTTAACAAAATTGGCTTTTAACCAAGTAGTTGAATTATCAAGCAAAAAATATGAATTCTCAATGAAAAATATAACAGTTGATATTAAAACCAAATAGGATTTTAATTTTAAATCAAAAATATTGGAATTTATCCACAAAGTCGAATTTTCAACAAAATATATGTAGGTGAATCTTCAACCAAGATTTTAATTTTAAACGAAACCGTTGCAATTTTAAAACGAAAAGATAAAATTTCTACCTTAAGAGATTAATTTTTAAACCATAAAGGCAAATTTTCAACCAAAAAAGATTTTTCAGTCAAGAAAAAAAAATTTTTAGGCAAATTATAATTTGAAGGGGAGTTTAAAAGATATGTAGGATATTTGGACGCTGAAAAAACTTTTTAAAATATTTTTTTAATTTTCGGAAGTATTTCAAACTTTTAAAGTATTTTTAATCTCTTATTTTTCCTAAAATTATTTTAAAATTTTCCGGGTTCGTTTTTGACAATTTTGGAAAACTTTTGTAATGTCTTTAATTCTTTTTAAATATTCTCTGAAGATTAATTTTTTATAATAATGGATCACTTTAAATATTCCCAAGAATCTTAAGAAAAGTCTTTTCTTAGTTTGACGCCTTTCAAAATCTTTAAAAAACTTCAATATTTTATTTCGAAATTTTCAACAATCTAAATTTTGTTTTATGTTTTTAGAAATCATTTCACATTTTTAATTATTTTTTTATTTTTTCATAAACTTCTAAGTATCTTTTAAAATGGTTCGAATTTTTCGTACATTTAAAAAAAAAATCGGCAAAATTAACTTAAAATCATCCAGATTTTTTTTGACAATTTTGGAAATGCTTCGGAATGTTTCGAAATCTTCTCAAATATCCTCTTACAATAAATTTTGTAAATTTAAAATCATTTGAAAATTTCCCAGAAATCTTAAGAAAATTTGTTTATTCACTTTGAACCTGTCAAAATCTTTAAAAAATGCAAAATCTATTTAGAAATCTTCAACAGTCTAGATTTTGTTTGATGTTTTTAGAAATCATTTCAAATTTTTTATTATTTTTAAATTTTTTACGAACTTCAAAGTATCTTTTAAAATCGTTTGAATTTTTCCTAAATTTTTGATAAAATTCTGCAAAATTGCCTTAAAATCTTCCAGATTTTTTTTTATTTTAGAAATCTTTCGGAATGTTTTGAAATCTTAAATATTCTCTTACAATAATTTTTGTGAATTAAAAATTATTTGAATTCTTCCCAGAAATCTTAAGAAATATTGTTTATTCACTTTAAATCTTTCAAAAATTTTAAAACGCTTTTAAATTTGTTCGAAATCTTGAAAAATGTACATTTTGTTAAAATCTAGTTTAAAGTGGTTTTTGTATTTTTTTTTAACTTCTAAATATCTTTTAAACTTATTCGAATTTATTCTAAAATTTAGGAATAATTTTCGAAATTTAAAAATGTTGTTTTCAAATCTTCTACATTCTTTGGCGAAATGTTAGGAATTCATATGAACTATTTTAAAGTCTTTTTAAAAATTAAAATTAATTTTTCAAAATGAAAAATAAAGTACAATCTTTCCTGGCAGTTAAAAAAAATATTTTAAAAATGAACTTTATTTCAAAATCTTGAAAAATCCACATTAGGTTCCAAAAGATTTTTATTGTTTTCAAAATTCAAATTATTTTTTAATTTTTTTAAGACTTCTAAAACTTTGAAATATTTTTTGAAATAATTCAAAGTATTTCTAAATTTTTTTTCAATCACTTCGAAAATGTGAAATTTTTTACAAATTAGTGTGGTAGAAAAATGTTAAAAACAGAAGTATTTCCCAATATTAAAAAAACATTTACAATTAAAATTGTCTATTCTCTCAATAATGTTTAAAAACCTTGAGAAATAAATTTTATTATCAAATAAAATTACTTAGTTGGAAATGTTGATTAACTCAATTGATGACGCAGAAAATAATCATTTACAAATTAAGTTTTCTCTGATAGAAATAAGATTTTAGAATTAAAATTCCTCATTTGGAAATTGTTATTTACTAAGTTCTAGAAAAGTCAAAAGAGCAGACAATCAACAAACAATCCGGTTTTTAACAACAATGAGTGCGAGGTTTTCGAGAATTTCGTTTCACCTATTTTTTTTTTGTTTAGATAGGACAGGGCATGCAATTTGTGAAAGACAGATCATCTCATATTTTTTGACCGTATATATTGTATAAAATATCAATTTAGATTATTTGTTTTTTGCAAATAGTTTATTTTATCCTGTTATTTTTTTATATTTTATATCAATATTCATTTTTTTTATTTAAAGTCACTTTTGATACGCATTTTCGTGACACAAAGCAGTTCGAAGCCTGTAGAATTTAATAATAAAATCACGAAAATTAAATCTTTCTCGACCTTGGCGATTCAACCCTAACTCAAAATTAAGCTTGCTAAACTCTAATAGCATTTTCCACTTGATGCACAGCCTGCTCTATACGTACCGAGTGTGATTAGGGGCAATGTTATTGGTTAAAACTTGCACTCACTGGAGCTGGGTAGTCAAGAGGAAAATGTTATATAGTGTTGTATTTCAATTCAAGCATTACCAGAACAGATAATCTTGGCTTAAACGGTCATTGTCAATTCTTTATACAATATAGTATTACCACCTCACTGGATTCATAAAATGCAAACACTCTTCAGCGAATTTACTTCTTCAGTCTGTACATTGGCTTCTGAAAATTACCTCGTTTCCTTGCAATTCCTATTCATTGTTATTATCATATGTTAGTGACACTCAACTTTGACAAGAACAATTTCACGAGAACACGTAACAAGTTTTCGTAGTTAACTTTTTTTTTCAATTCAAAATTTCACTCGAATAATTTGCGAATCTCACTCGTGATTAATTTGGGTCCAAGTTTGGATAATTCATTCAAAAGTATATAACGGATTTAAGAATGCATATAGAATTCGAAATAAGGACCCCACAGGATACCCATAAACGATTGAATTGAAGAATT
The DNA here is from genome assembly GCA_932178445.1 of Andricus quercusramuli. Classification (NCBI taxonomy): domain Eukaryota; kingdom Metazoa; phylum Arthropoda; class Insecta; order Hymenoptera; family Cynipidae; genus Andricus; species Andricus quercusramuli. The sequence continues at coordinate 4,991 of CAKNXH010075840.1, read as the reverse complement.
CTCTGAAAATGACTCACAGCCGATTATTCATAAGTGAGTTCCGAGTAAAATGTTTTGTCATTTTTCATAAAATAAAATTGTTGGACTTCTGAATAATTATTTGCTCTCACAATGCTTGAGGTTTAGTCAAATTTATTTTCCAAACTGTGTTGTTCATCTCCTTGTGCGCTACTTGAATTAATTTCTATTAAAATGAAAAATTGATCAAGATTATACGTTGTTTTAATGTTTAACATCACTTCTGACGTATTTCAAGGAATTTTATTAGATACATTGGATAAATTACGATTGCAATTTAGAGCGCAATTCATTCTTTAATTGGCGGAAAGAGCATAGGTGTGGTTCTGAGTTTGTTAAATTTTGTAAATTTCAGCTGAGCCTTTTGCCTTTTAAATTTCTGACTTCTACCCTTACTTAAAATCATTCGAACTCTATCGTTAATGAAAATCATAACGCTTAGAATAGTTTATACTTTGTTGGTATTATATCTTGCTTTAATATCATAACTGATGATCATTTATTAATAGATTTTTTTTGCGTAACAGCAGCATAAGATATTTTTTATTTTAAAAAACTAACGTAAGATAATCCTCACTTTTCAATACTCGCAAATCATTATTCGAGTTAATTAAGCCTAAACGAAGATTAAGGTAATTCAGCTGAAGAGCTAATTTTAGGTTCATATCTATATCTCATATATCACAACTACGTATCATGATTGACGCTATTCACGTTTATGTTTATACCTTTCGAAATAATTCTGCATTATTTGTGGCTCTGCTCTAAATGCAATTAGCTTGGTTTAAGTAGGACTGAAATTAGTTTCGTTTCTGAATTTGGGTTAAAAATCCGCTTTTCAGAACTAATGGAGATTTTTCAAATCTAGATCTACTTTTGAATTAAGGACAATAACGTATTAAATGAGTATTAGATTTGTTTAATTCCTTAGTAGTAAAGTTATGTTAATTGCTACTGTTCTTATTCTCTAAAAGTTTAAAATTTAAGATCATCAAATAATTTGTGAACTTTCCAATTTAAAAATAACTAACTACTTATAGAGAACTATATTTGGCAAACCAGTGTGACGTTTGAAGTTGAACAAGTTTTATTTTAAAGCGTTTAGAATTTACAAATTTTAGATTTTCAGAATTCTGAAAAGGTCGATTTTAAATTTCTACCCCAAGCCTGCCAGCGAGTCACTCTGTCACCTTTGGAAAAATTTTAAATTCAATTGAATACTTGTAGATATAAATATATACAAAGAATCGTTCTCAAATTTAATTTCAATTTCTCATAATTGTATAATTTAGAAAATCAAAATTGATTTATTTTAGGTTCAAAAAATTCACAAATTTTAATTTAAATCCTTCTATAGATTTAACAAAACTATTTTAAACTAAAGACATTAATATTAAAAAATTGTCATATGATTGCAAAATAAAAAATTTTCAAATTCAAAGTTACAGAATTAGAAATAGAGTCATTTTATTACTTTAATTCTTATTATTTCAGAACGATCGAAATATAATAATTTAAGATGTAACATTTTTTAATTAGACACTTTTAAATTAGGATCGCTTAAAAATTAACAAAGCTTCAAATCTTGCAATATATATTGAACCTTGTGTCTGAAATTATTTAATTTTTAATGTTTACAGTCTTTCTCCAATTCCGTTGCGTTTCTTGCTTTTTTTAATTCCCCTTTTTTCTTTGAATTTTTGCAAAACTTCCCCATTTCTCTTTGAATATATGATATTTGAAAATACAATATTTGAATTACGCGGGAAATTCTCTGAAATTGGTGAATATACATTAGAACTGTGATAACAATTCCCCGTTTTACATCTACGAAATTATTCTATTCAAAACTAGAATGTTCCCGCGTCTAATAAGAATTAAATATTTTTTTAACTTACATAATTATTTATGATAATTAATAAAACTAAAAATTGAATTAAAAAAATTTGAAAAAAAATGAAGTACAAAATAAAAAAACAATGTAACGTCACGCAAGTATAACTGTATACGTTCAAAATACTAACTTTAATAATAACGAAATGATCAATCTTGGAAAAAAATATGATTATATTAATAAGTATCACGATTTAATTATCTGTGAAGGTATTTTTAAGAAAAAAAATATGGTTATTTATGAGAACGATTTTCAACAGATAAAATGGTTTATTTCACGACCTAAGTACCTATATCGGTTGAAAAAATTCGCTGATGGCAGAGGTCATTAAAAAGTCATTTAACATTATTGAAAAATATAACATTTTTTTATAAAAAGATTGTTTCTTTTTCTCTGCATTTAAACATAAATTCTTAATTCTTCCCCCTTTTTTGTGAAAAATGACCCTGGTTCCCCTTTTTTGGTCGAAAATTCAACTGTTTTGTTGAGCATTCATCCTTTTGGATTGAAAATTCATCTTTCGTAGGAATTAAATCTTTTTTGATTGAAAGTGAATTCTTTTTAATTGAAAAATCTACTTACTATTATATTTTTGGATCAGGATTGGTTGAAAATTGCTCTATTTTGACAGAAATTTCATTTTTTGTTGTTGGATAAGTCAACTGTTTGGATACAAATCATCTGGTTTGGTTGAGCATTCAACTATTTGGTTGAAAATGATTTTTTTAAAAAGAAAATTCACATTTTTGGTTTAAAAATTCAACTGTTTTGTAGAAAGTTCTTCTTTTTAGCTTGAAATTCTAACAGTATGGTCGGATATTTAACTGTTTGGTTAAAACTAGACCTTTTTTGTTGAGAATTCATATTTTCAGAATCAAACTTCAACTCTTTTGTAGAAAGGTCTCCTTTTTGGCTTAAAAATTCAACAATTTTATAGAAATTTCAACTAGTTTGTTGAAAATTAACTTTTTTATTGAAACTTCATATATTGGAGTTGAAAATTCATGTTTTGTAGAAAATTCGTTCTTTTGTCTTGAAAATTCAACAATTTTATTGATTTTTTTCTTGACTGAAAAATCTTTTTTCGGTTGAAAATTCAACTGATTGATTGAAGAGTAAATTTTGTTGTCAAATGTTTTATAAAAAATTCGACTTTTTCTTTGAAAACTCAACACTTTTGTTGAAAATTCGTCTTTTTGGTTTGAAAGTTCAAATATTTTGTTTTCGAAAATGCAGTATATTTTAACTTGAAATCTTAGCAATTTAAAGCGTTTAATATTGAATTTAATATGTCATCTACATTACATTTGTTTAAAAGAATTCGCCTTCATCATAGATAAAATAGATTTCTCAGTTTTGAAGTTTTCAATTTGAAAATTCAAATAACCGATGGAAACTATTGAAACATTTGAGTAGATTAAACAGTTGATTAATGTTTATTTTAATTGATTGTTGCAGTTAATAGAAAAATTGTGACTCCTGTTCATCGAACGACGACTGAAACGATACGATTGAACGATCCAGAGAAGCTGCTCCCACCAGCTGGACTTTCTATACAGAGTAATTCAACTCCGAACAATAATCAGTGCCGCAAAAAGACTTCCTCTTTTCAAATAACGAGCGTCACAGTCGGTTGCCGCATGAGCAACGATGCTGGTGAGGATTCGAACGACGACTTGGATGAGTCTCACACTGAGGACAATTCCGTGGAATACTCGCGGATCACCGACCTTGAAACGCCGAGTTACTCTGAAGACACGTTTTCGAAGGAAGACGTCTTTTTCAACACAAGTAACGTTGCACTTGGAACGGCGCCGGTGATCCCAACTAGCTCCCAGTACGGCCTAGCAATAGTGCCGTCGGAAGGGAGCAGTGCTATCAGTTCAGCCAACGAAAACAACATCAACAACCTGGACATTGCTTCTGTTACCGACAACAACATCATCAACCTGATTTCCGCGAGTACGAAGCAGGACCCCGAACTGCGTGAGGTGCATTCTCACGGCAGGAACGAGCGGTTCAAAGTAGTGAAAATCGAAAGCACTGAGCCTTTCAAACGCGGAAGATGGACATGTATGGACTATCTGGACCATACTTCGGTCAATCAGTCAAATGCGAAGGTTCCCGACCCGAACGAGGTGTGCATATCGTATGGAGTAACGGACAGCGGAATCGTCGTGCCCGATGCGCTGAAGCAAAACTCGATCGGGGACGAAAAGGGTATGTATCACTCACATTTTAATTTTATGCTACAGACAGTAATTACGGCAATCACTCTAATAGTCTTATCAGATGGGAGAGAGCGTAATTACAGCCTTCGTTATATACGTATTGGGGAGTATCTTGTCTTGTTATTATATCAGAATTAATCATGCAAAGCCGTCTATATCCCTTGAGGTGAGAAACCCGAGACGATACGCCAATACTTAATAGTTGAATGTGGAATTTAAAGTTGACGAAATCATAATTTAGACGAATACGCGGTAATTTTGAAATCTGAGAAACAGGAAAATATATTACTTTTTGACGGATATCAGACACTCGTTATTATTTCATTTATTCGGTAGTTTTCTATTTTTATTTTATTCAAAGAGTTATTCGAGTGCTCTGTTACAAATACTAAGTGGATTTAATAGTTGTATTGACTTTTTCGAGAGAGGTGCATAATAAGATTATGTTTGAAACTAATATGCTATTAAACGATATAATACCAGGTCGGCACGTGTTTAGAAAAAACTCAATACTGATAATTTTATTTTAGCTTCATTTTCAGTCCTATTTGTATCTTTCAATTTTATTATCATTTCTCAATGTTGGAATGTTTATTATCAATTTTTTAAATATTTATAGGTTCTGTGTTTTCAAATGTGATGGAGTTTATCAATTCTAGATTATTTAAAAATGCAAAAGATTAATTTTGAAAACATTTTATATTACTTTTTTGTTTATCCCTAATGTTTTTTTTTACTGCTGAAAATACTTTCAAGTAAATGCTGTTTATGAATTGTATATGATATTTAGGGGCTAGAAACTTCCTCAAAAGTTATCTGAAAGGAATAGTGAAAGTCAGATTACTGAC
>CAKNXH010075839.1:0-12582 GCA_932178445.1 Andricus quercusramuli | reverse complement strand
TTAACTATAGAATAAATAAATTTTCGGATAAAAGAATTAATTGCGAACTAAAAAAAAGAATTTTCAAACAAATATTTAAATTTTCAATCAAACGGTTAAATCTTCAACCAAAAAAATAAGTTTTGAAGAAAATTCAACTTTTTACATTGGCTAAATTTTCAACCAGAAAAGATAAATTCTCAACGAAAAACATTTTAGTTGACATTATAATACAAAACAGTTGAATTTAACAAATAATTAATTAATTAATTTTTTTTTTTTTAAATTACGAATTTTCATAAAAAAATACATGATTTTTCAACTGAAAAAGATCCATTTTCAATTAAAGATATCAGCTTTCAACGATAAATGGAATATATTGTTAAATTTCTAGTTTGAAACAAATATATTGCCACAACAAAAAAACTAATTTCCAACTAAAATAATGAATCTTCAACTGGAATAGATACATTTTTGGTTAAACAAATTAATTTGCATTTGAAAGAAAAACGACTCCTCAACAAAATATTTAAATTTCATTCATTTTTATTTCAAATCCAAAACAGTTAAATACAATCAAAAAGACGAATTTTCCACAAAATACAAAAAAAAGAGCCATTCTTATATAAAAATATCAAAATTTTCAACTAAAAATGAAATAGATAAGGTTACAAATAAAAAAAATGCAACAAAAAAACGAATTTGCACTAAATATTTAAATTTTCAACCTAAGGAATGAATTTTCATTTATAGTTGTGAATCTTCAATTGGAATAGATAAATTTTTAGCGAATATAATTAATTTGCTACTAAAAAAAAACGAATTTTCAACAGCATAGTTCAATTTGCATCCAGCGCGATGAATGTCTAATAATAATGATACATTTTGAACCCAACAAATAATTTTCAAATGAATAAATGAATTAAAAAAAATAGTTGAATTTTCAAGCAAAAGGGAAAACAGTTGTTAAATTGTTAACAAAACAATTGACGTTTTAACTAAACAATTAACGTTCGAATTAAATCAGATTTATTCGGAACAAACAGTGTAATAGTGGAATTGAATAATAGTGAAATGTTGGAACAATTGAAATTCTTATTGTGTTCTATTATTTCAGGATTCAGGGTTAGCATTTAAGCGAAAAAACGAGAATAAAACTAGGGGAGAAAGAGAAGTTTCTTAACGGTATTTTTTCCAAAAAAATTTCGATACCAACATATTGTATGTTACACGCTACAATTTATTTGATAATTTTGAAGCTTCATCAGTCAATTTAATTGTTCTTCTAATAAAAAATGAAGATATTGAAGATTCGAGTTTGAAAATCGCGCCCTTCGTTGCTTCAGGGTTCCGTTCATCCGGTAAGTCCTGGCGCATGCGTATGTTATTTTTTGCACATGCGCGCTTTTTAGTTTCGGGTATTATGGCGCTTTCGCAACGTTGCGTGCGACGTTGAAGAAAAGGGGAGATTTTGGTTTGTCCCTGTGATTTGTCCCGTAGTTCCACTGCCGAGCATTTTTTCCCCAAGAAAGAATGTCTATCATGTTAACCATGTTAACCGTCATAAGAATTCACATGAATCGTGGTCGTTTCGCGAGTGAATGAATGGGTAGCCATTTTTAAACTTCGCACTCTGCTGTACTTTTGAAGTCACAGAGAGAAGATGGCCCGACGGAATCTCGTCGAATTTAGTTCTCTGAGCGCATGATATCGAACGGATTGTGCTCGTCGTGAAAAGAAAGCAAAAAGGTGTAGTTTCTCATCTCAAGAGAGAATTCTAGCTGACTTTCTAGCGAACGGTGCTGCAGCGCAATCACTCCGGCACCGTGAGATTTATGAAACGGTGAACTGTCAACACCTCTAAAATATCGCAGAATGTGATATTCGCCCGAGCATCCTCTCATTCCTGTTGAGACTCGCGAGTTCTGGAATGTCACTCGAGGTCTGCCGGTGAAAAACGTTTGTGTAATTTTACGTTGGATACCGGGGATTTCGACCGAGGTGTCGAGGGTCGGACGCACGTCGGCTTCAGCGATGTCGGTTTTAATATGCGACAGGATAGAAACGAGAGACATCCTGGAGTGTCAGTGCTAATGTCAAGTCCTCAGAATAATGGCAGATAATGTACTCAGAAAACCGCACAAGCTGCTGCCTGATGGTAATTTTAACCACAATTTTTATTGCTTTTCTCTCTTACATTCTTCGCCGATTAGTTTCCCACTTCCTGCATATATCATCTTTCTGATCCTCGTAAAGGCGCACATGTAGTCATCATAACCTAACTTTTTGCTTTTATTATATTAATTATATAGAAGTTAAGTTTTGGCCATGACTAATACCGAAATTTAGATTGAATAGCTGCATTTTTTCGGTACGAATAGCGCAACCAGATAAAGGGGAGTTATATTCGTTCCGAAAATTTTGTATGAATGACTTAATAGGGTGGTCAATCTTAGGCTCTATATCCTGTTTTAGAAGATTTTATCATTCCTATAATTCTCTGCATGCGATTTTCCATCTTTCCATCTGTGATTCTCATTTTGACGTTTAAGAGAAAAAGCAATCTGGAGAGTTTTCCTTTTGACAGTGTCAACAATGCGCACACGTGAGTCAGACAATCTGGTTCTGGCAAATTTTTACTAGTTTTATTTCAGGAGTGTTTTAAGTAGTCATGATCAATTTTCAATTTCCTTTCTAGTTTTTAGTCCTGGTAGAGTTTCAAAGATTTATTTTTGTTCAAATAAAACTGTTCTGACGATTAATATTTTTTCATTCTTTATAGGTTGATTTTATAGCAGAGATTCGAACGAAACAGAATAACACATTCCTTTTCGTTACGTTTTGTTAATGTCTACTGCAACTTTCGTTATTTTCGTTACTGATATTTCCATCAACGAAATTAACGTTTCTTAGTAATAACTATTAATACACAATTCTATTAAGTGAATATCCGAGAAAATGATATAGGTATTGGAAAATTTCTAGTATTCACTCTGGGAGACTTATCAGATCGAGTTTTAACATTCTTCGAAGGCATTTCGAGGCAAACTCTTCTAAGGAATTTAAAAGTCGAAATTATAAGAACTGAGACATCCCGGGTGCTCCAGAGAATTCACCAGGTCTCTTAAACATATTCCTCGAGGAATTTTGATGCCCTGCGTTCCTGGGAAGGCTGAAACATGTTTTGGAGAAAGCAAAGATTGTCCGGATACATCAAAAGGCTTACCAGGTCGAGTTTTATCATTCTTCGGAGGAACTTTCCCATTATCACTCCTAAGGGATCTGAAAACCGTGATTATGAGAACTACGATAATCCAGGTGCTTCAGAACATTCACCAGGTCGCTCAAACATATTCTGGGTCGTAATTTCAGTTTACTCATAAATATGTGACAATTAAGCCTCCTAACATCCAGCAAAAAGAACATTTAGTTTCTTTTTTGACACACAGCCTAGGTTCTTCAATTTTCCTGTATAATTTCGAATTTAATGTAGTAAAATATGTTTCAGCGTCCTAGTGAATCCTGTAAATCTTGCTCATAGTCAACTGATAATCAAGTCTTCCAGACACCTCCGGTGAATCCAGATTATTCTTATTTTTCCGTAAGGAAATTTAACCTTTGCAGGGACACAGGATCTCAAAATTCTTCGAAGAATATGTTTGAGTGACCTGGTGAATCCTCTGGAGCACCCGGGTAGTTATAGTTCTCGTATATACGACTTTAAGATTCCTTACGAGGGTTTACTCCGAAATGCCTCCAAAAAATTATCAAACTCGACCTGGAAAGCCTCCTGGTGAACCGGGCTTTTCTTGTTTTGCCAAAGACGCCTTTTAGATTTCGTAGGTATACAGGGTCTCGCAATTCCTCGAAGAATATTTTTAAGTGATCTGCTGACTCCTCTAGAGCACCCGAGTTGTTCTGGTTTTCATAATTGCGAATTTTAGATCCCTTAGAAGGGGTTACCCCAAAACCCCTTCGAAGTTTGTTGAAATTCGATCTGGTGAATCCTAGATATTCCTCCACTATTCTATATTCTCGTATATTCATTTATTAAATTTTAAGACAATTGTTAACAGTAGTTAATTAGACATGTTAATTTCGTTAATTTAGTTTTGTCCTTTTAGTAATGAAGCAAAAGTAGAAATGATTCTTGTTATTTATGGCAATAACGAAACGTTTGTTCCTTCCAAAAAGTTTCGTACGAATCCCTGTTTTATAGACTAACTTTCAGAAAGTATCAAGGTGGCTGTGAAAAGTTTTCCCAAGTTTTCACTGTACTAGTCTTCGAACAATAAGTAGATACAATTTAAAGTTTTGTACTTTCATGTTGGAATTTCAAATTCTGCTCATATCAAGAGAAAATTAATTGTTTCAAACTAAAATTTCAACAAAAAAAGTTAATCTTCAACTAAAAAGTTGAATTTTCAACTAAAAGGGATAAATTGACAACGAAGAATGTAATAGTTGATATTTCAATACAAAAAGTTATATTTTAAATTAAAAACAGTTGAATTCATCTAAAAAATAAATTTTTTAAACAAAGTTCTTAAATCTATGAACAAAAAAGATTAACTTTCAACCAGTTGCATTTTTTATCATATAAGATTGTATACTTTCTAAAAGAGACGAATTTTCAGGCAACCTTTTTGTTTTCTTACAAAAAAATACGACTTTTTAACTGAAAGGATTGATCTTCAACAACAAAAAATTACCTTTTAACCAAGTAGTTGATTTTCAACCAAAAATGTTACAGTTGATATTTCAAGCCAAAAATTTTTTAATTATAATTTATAATAATAATTAATTTTTTGCAGAAGACGAATTTTTAACCAAATAGTTACATTTACAAACAGAGAGATGGATTTTGAACTAAAATGTAGAATATTCAATCAAACAAGTGAATTCTTAACAAAATTCCCTTTTAACCAAGTATTTGAAGGGCAGTTTACAAGATATGTAGGATATTTGGACGCTGGAAAAACTATTTAAAATATCTTTAAAATTTTCGGAAGTATTTCAAACTTTTAAAGTATTTTTAATCTCTTATTTTTCCTAAAATTATTTTAAAATTTTCCGGGTTCGTTTTTGACAATTTTGGAAAACTTTTGTAATGTCTTTAATTCTTTTTAAATATTCTCTGAAGATTAATTTTTTATAATAATGGATCACTTTAAATATTCCCAAGAATCTTAAGAAAAGTCTTTTCTTAGTTTGACGCCTTTCAAAATCTTTAAAAAACTTCAATATTTTATTTCGAAATTTTCAACAATCTAAATTTTGTTTTATGTTTTTAGAAATCATTTCACATTTTTAATTATTTTTTTATTTTTTCGTAAACTTCTAAGTATCTTTTAAAATGGTTCGAATTTTTCGTACATTTAAAAAAAAAAATCGGCAAAATTAACTTAAAATCATCCAGATTTTTTTTGACAATTTTGGAAATGCTTCGGAATGTTTCGAAATCTTCTCAAATATCCTCTTACAATAAATTTTGTAAATTTAAAATCATTTGAAAATTTCCCAGAAATCTTAAGAAAATTTGTTTATTCACTTTGAACCTGTCAAAATCTTTAAAAAATGCAAAATCTATTTAGAAATCTTCAACAGTCTAGATTTTGTTTGATGTTTTTAGAAATCATTTCAAATTTTTTATTATTTTTAAATTTTTTACGAACTTCAAAGTATCTTTTAAAATCGTTTGAATTTTTCCTAAATTTTTGATAAAATTCTGCAAAATTGCCTTAAAATCTTCCAGATTTTTTTTTATTTTAGAAATCTTTCGGAATGTTTTGAAATCTTAAATATTCTCTTACAATAATTTTTGTGAATTAAAAATTATTTGAATTCTTCCCAGAAATCTTAAGAAATATTGTTTATTCACTTTAAATCTTTCAAAAATTTTAAAACGCTTTTAAATTTGTTCGAAATCTTGAAAAATGTACATTTTGTTAAAATCTAGTTTAAAGTGGTTTTTGTATTTTTTTTAACTTCTAAATATCTTTTAAACTTATTCGAATTTATTCTAAAATTTAGGAATAATTTTCGAAATTTAAAAATGTTGTTTTCAAATCTTCTACATTCTTTGGCGAAATGTTAGGAATTCATATGAACTATTTTAAAGTCTTTTTAAAAATTAAAATTAATTTTTCAAAATGAAAAATAAAGTACAATCTTTCCTGGCAGTTAAAAAAAATATTTTAAAAATGAACTTTATTTCAAAATCTTGAAAAATCCACATTAGGTTCCAAAAGATTTTTATTGTTTTCAAAATTCAAATTATTTTTTAATTTTTTTAAGACTTCTAAAACTTTGAAATATTTTTTGAAATAATTCAAAGTATTTCTAAATTTTTTTTCAATCACTTCGAAAATGTGAAATTTTTTACAAATTAGTGTGGTAGAAAAATGTTAAAAACAGAAGTATTTCCCAATATTAAAAAAACATTTACAATTAAAATTGTCTATTCTCTCAATAATGTTTAAAAACCTTGAGAAATAAATTTTATTATCAAATAAAATTACTTAGTTGGAAATGTTGATTAACTCAATTGATGACGCAGAAAATAATCATTTACAAATTAAGTTTTCTCTGATAGAAATAAGATTTTAGAATTAAAATTCCTCATTTGGAAATTGTTATTTACTAAGTTCTAGAAAAGTCAAAAGAGCAGACAATCAACAAACAATCCGGTTTTTAACAACAATGAGTGCGAGGTTTTCGAGAATTTCGTTTCACCTATTTTTTTTTGTTTAGATAGGACAGGGCATGCAATTTGTGAAAGACAGATCATCTCATATTTTTTGACCGTATATATTGTATAAAATATCAATTTAGATTATTTGTTTTTTGCAAATAGTTTATTTTATCCTGTTATTTTTTTATATTTTATATCAATATTCATTTTTGTTATTTAAAGTCACTTTTGATACGCATTTTCGTGACACAAAGCAGTTCGAAGCCTGTAGAATTTAATAATAAAATCACGAAAATTAAATCTTTCTCGACCTTGGCGATTCAACCCTAACTCAAAATTAAGCTTGCTAAACTCTAATAGCATTTTCCACTTGATGCACAGCCTGCTCTATACGTACCGAGTGTGATTAGGGGCAATGTTATTGGTTAAAACTTGCACTCACTGGAGCTGGGTAGTCAAGAGGAAAATGTTATATAGTGTTGTATTTCAATTCAAGCATTACCAGAACAGATAATCTTGGCTAAACGGTCATTGTCAATTCTTTATACAATATAGTATTACCACCTCATTGGATTCATAAAATGCAAACACTCTTCAGCGAATTTACTTCTTCAGTCTGTACATTGGCTTCTGAAAATTACCTCGTTTCCTTGCAATTCCTATTCATTGTTATTATCATATGTTAGTGACACTCAACTTTGACAAGAACAATTTCACGAGAACACGTAACAAGTTTTCGTAGTTAACTTTTTTTTTCAATTCAAAATTTCACTCGAATAATTTGCGAATCTCACTCGTGATTAATTTGGGTCCAAGTTTGGATAATTCATTCAAAAGTATATAACGGATTTAAGAATGCATATAGAATTCGAAATAAGGACCCCACAGGATACCCATAAACGATTGAATTGAAGAATTCTCTGAAAATGACTCACAGCCGATTATTCATAAGTGAGTTCCGAGTAAAATGTTTTGTCATTTTTCATAAAATAAAATTGTTGGACTTCTGAATAATTATTTGCTCTCACAATGCTTGAGGTTTAGTCAAATTTATTTTCCAAACTGTGTTGTTCATCTCCTTGTGCGCTACTTGAATTAATTTCTATTAAAATGAAAAATTGATCAAGATTATACGTTGTTTTAATGTTTAACATCACTTCTGACGTATTTCAAGGAATTTTATTAGATACATTGGATAAATTACGATTGCAATTTAGAGCGCAATTCATTCTTTAATTGGCGGAAAGAGCATAGGTGTGGTTCTGAGTTTGTTAAATTTTGTAAATTTCAGCTGAGCCTTTTGCCTTTTAAATTTCTGACTTCTACCCTTACTTAAAATCATTCGAACTCTATCGTTAATGAAAATCATAACGCTTAGAATAGTTTATACTTTGTTGGTATTATATCTTGCTTTAATATCATAACTGATGATCATTTATTAATAGATTTTTTTTGCGTAACAGCAGCATAAGATATTTTTTATTTTAAAAAACTAACGTAAGATAATCCTCACTTTTCAATACTCGCAAATCATTATTCGAGTTAATTAAGCCTAAACGAAGATTAAGGTAATTCAGCTGAAGAGCTAATTTTAGGTTCATATCTATATCTCATATATCACAACTACGTATCATGATTGACGCTATTCACGTTTATGTTTATACCTTTCGAAATAATTCTGCATTATTTGTGGCTCTGCTCTAAATGCAATTAGCTTGGTTTAAGTAGGACTGAAATTAGTTTCGTTTCTGAATTTGGGTTAAAAATCCGCTTTTCAGAACTAATGGAGATTTTTCAAATCTAGATCTACTTTTGAATTAAGGACAATAACGTATTAAATGAGTATTAGATTTGTTTAATTCCTTAGTAGTAAAGTTATGTTAATTGCTACTGTTCTTATTCTCTAAAAGTTTAAAATTTAAGATCATCAAATAATTTGTGAACTTTCCAATTTAAAAATAACTAACTACTTATAGAGAACTATATTTGGCAAACCAGTGTGACGTTTGAAGTTGAACAAGTTTTATTTTAAAGCGTTTAGAATTTACAAATTTTAGATTTTCAGAATTCTGAAAAGGTCGATTTTAAATTTCTACCCCAAGCCTGCCAGCGAGTCACTCTGTCACCTTTGGAAAAATTTTAAATTCAATTGAATACTTGTAGATATAAATATATACAAAGAATCGTTCTCAAATTTAATTTCAATTTCTCATAATTGTATAATTTAGAAAATCAAAATTGATTTATTTTAGGTTCAAAAAATTCACAAATTTTAATTTAAATCCTTCTATAGATTTAACAAAACTATTTTAAACTAAAGACATTAATATTAAAAAATTGTCATATGATTGCAAAATAAAAAATTTTCAAATTCAAAGTTACAGAATTAGAAATAGAGTCATTTTATTACTTTAATTCTTATTATTTCAGAACGATCGAAATATAATAATTTAAGATGTAACATTTTTTAATTAGACACTTTTAAATTAGGATCGCTTAAAAATTAACAAAGCTTCAAATCTTGCAATATATATTGAACCTTGTGTCTGAAATTATTTAATTTTTAATGTTTACAGTCTTTCTCCAATTCCGTTGCGTTTCTTGCTTTTTTTAATTCCCCTTTTTTCTTTGAATTTTTGCAAAACTTCCCCATTTCTCTTTGAATATATGATATTTGAAAATACAATATTTGAATTACGCGGGAAATTCTCTGAAATTGGTGAATATACATTAGAACTGTGATAACAATTCCCCGTTTTACATCTACGAAATTATTCTATTCAAAACTAGAATGTTCCCGCGTCTAATAAGAATTAAATATTTTTTTAACTTACATAATTATTTATGATAATTAATAAAACTAAAAATTGAATTAAAAAAATTTGAAAAAAAATGAAGTACAAAATAAAAAAACAATGTAACGTCACGCAAGTATAACTGTATACGTTCAAAATACTAACTTTAATAATAACGAAATGATCAATCTTGGAAAAAAATATGATTATATTAATAAGTATCACGATTTAATTATCTGTGAAGGTATTTTTAAGAAAAAAAATATGGTTATTTATGAGAACGATTTTCAACAGATAAAATGGTTTATTTCACGACCTAAGTACCTATATCGGTTGAAAAAATTCGCTGATGGCAGAGGTCATTAAAAAGTCATTTAACATTATTGAAAAATATAACATTTTTTTATAAAAAGATTGTTTCTTTTTCTCTGCATTTAAACATAAATTCTTAATTCTTCCCCCTTTTTTGTGAAAAATGACCCTGGTTCCCCTTTTTTGGTCGAAAATTCAACTGTTTTGTTGAGCATTCATCCTTTTGGATTGAAAATTCATCTTTCGTAGGAATTAAATCTTTTTTGATTGAAAGTGAATTCTTTTTAATTGAAAAATCTACTTACTATTATATTTTTGGATCAGGATTGGTTGAAAATTGCTCTATTTTGACAGAAATTTCATTTTTTGTTGTTGGATAAGTCAACTGTTTGGATACAAATCATCTGGTTTGGTTGAGCATTCAACTATTTGGTTGAAAATGATTTTTTTAAAAAGAAAATTCACATTTTTGGTTTAAAAATTCAACTGTTTTGTAGAAAGTTCTTCTTTTTAGCTTGAAATTCTAACAGTATGGTCGGATATTTAACTGTTTGGTTAAAACTAGACCTTTTTTGTTGAGAATTCATATTTTCAGAATCAAACTTCAACTCTTTTGTAGAAAGGTCTCCTTTTTGGCTTAAAAATTCAACAATTTTATAGAAATTTCAACTAGTTTGTTGAAAATTAACTTTTTTATTGAAACTTCATATATTGGAGTTGAAAATTCATGTTTTGTAGAAAATTCGTTCTTTTGTCTTGAAAATTCAACAATTTTATTGATTTTTTTCTTGACTGAAAAATCTTTTTTCGGTTGAAAATTCAACTGATTGATTGAAGAGTAAATTTTGTTGTCAAATGTTTTATAAAAAATTCGACTTTTTCTTTGAAAACTCAACACTTTTGTTGAAAATTCGTCTTTTTGGTTTGAAAGTTCAAATATTTTGTTTTCGAAAATGCAGTATATTTTAACTTGAAATCTTAGCAATTTAAAGCGTTTAATATTGAATTTAATATGTCATCTACATTACATTTGTTTAAAAGAATTCGCCTTCATCATAGATAAAATAGATTTCTCAGTTTTGAAGTTTTCAATTTGAAAATTCAAATAACCGATGGAAACTATTGAAACATTTGAGTAGATTAAACAGTTGATTAATGTTTATTTTAATTGATTGTTGCAGTTAATAGAAAAATTGTGACTCCTGTTCATCGAACGACGACTGAAACGATACGATTGAACGATCCAGAGAAGCTGCTCCCACCAGCTGGACTTTCTATACAGAGTAATTCAACTCCGAACAATAATCAGTGCCGCAAAAAGACTTCCTCTTTTCAAATAACGAGCGTCACAGTCGGTTGCCGCATGAGCAACGATGCTGGTGAGGATTCGAACGACGACTTGGATGAGTCTCACACTGAGGACAATTCCGTGGAATACTCGCGGATCACCGACCTTGAAACGCCGAGTTACTCTGAAGACACGTTTTCGAAGGAAGACGTCTTTTTCAACACAAGTAACGTTGCACTTGGAACGGCGCCGGTGATCCCAACTAGCTCCCAGTACGGCCTAGCAATAGTGCCGTCGGAAGGGAGCAGTGCTATCAGTTCAGCCAACGAAAACAACATCAACAACCTGGACATTGCTTCTGTTACCGACAACAACATCATCAACCTGATTTCCGCGAGTACGAAGCAGGACCCCGAACTGCGTGAGGTGCATTCTCACGGCAGGAACGAGCGGTTCAAAGTAGTGAAAATCGAAAGCACTGAGCCTTTCAAACGCGGAAGATGGACATGTATGGACTATCTGGACCATACTTCGGTCAATCAGTCAAATGCGAAGGTTCCCGACCCGAACGAGGTGTGCATATCGTATGGAGTAACGGACAGCGGAATCGTCGTGCCCGATGCGCTGAAGCAAAACTCGATCGGGGACGAAAAGGGTATGTATCACTCACATTTTAATTTTATGCTACAGACAGTAATTACGGCAATCACTCTAATAGTCTTATCAGATGGGAGAGAGCGTAATTACAGCCTTCGTTATATACGTATTGGGGAGTATCTTGTCTTGTTATTATATCAGAATTAATCATGCAAAGCCGTCTATATCCCTTGAGGTGAGAAACCCGAGACGATACGCCAATACTTAATAGTTGAATGTGGAATTTAAAGTTGACGAAATCATAATTTAGACGAATACGCGGTAATTTTGAAATCTGAGAAACAGGAAAATATATTACTTTTTGACGGATATCAGACACTCGTTATTATTTCATTTATTCGGTAGTTTTCTATTTTTATTTTATTCAAAGAGTTATTCGAGTGCTCTGTTACAAATACTAAGTGGATTTAATAGTTGTATTGACTTTTTCGAGAGAGGTGCATAATAAGATTATGTTTGAAACTAATATGCTATTAAACGATATAATACCAGGTCGGCACGTGTTTAGAAAAAACTCAATACTGATAATTTTATTTTAGCTTCATTTTCAGTCCTATTTGTATCTTTCAATTTTATTATCATTTCTCAATGTTGGAATGTTTATTATCAATTTTTTAAATATTTATAGGTTCTGTGTTTTCAAATGTGATGGAGTTTATCAATTCTAGATTATTTAAAAATGCAAAAGATTAATTTTGAAAACATTTTATATTACTTTTTTGTTTATCCCTAATGTTTTTTTTTACTGCTGAAAATACTTTCAAGTAAATGCTGTTTATGAATTGTATATGATATTTAGGGGCTAGAAAATTCCTCAAAAGTTATCTGAAAGGAATAGTGAAAGTCAGATTACTGAC
>CAKNXH010075829.1:13755-31503 GCA_932178445.1 Andricus quercusramuli | reverse complement strand
CAACCAAGACAATTTTTCAATTATTTTTTTCAATTAAAAAAAAAAAATTATTGTAAACTGCATTTTCAACCAGATAATCGAATCTTCAATCCAAAAAGATGAATTTTTTGTAAGGCAGTTGAATTTTCATAAAAGAACTTTCCAAAAAAGATTAATTTTTAATCCAGAAAGAAGAATTTTCAACAATGCAGTTGCATTTTTGAAAAAACGATGACTTTCTAACACAATAGTTGAATAAACTTCAACCAAAAACAGTTGAATTTTCAAACCTAAAAAAGATAAAAATTAAAAAAGATTAATTTTTAATGAAAAGTACAATAGCTGATATTTCAACCAAAAGAAGATTGTAATTTTAAATAAAAAATAGTCGAATTCATTCTAAATATCCTCAACCACAACAGATTCATTTGTAACCAAACAGTTTTATTGTTAACAAAAAAAGATAACATTTCTACCAAAAAACATGAATTTTCAAAACAAAAAAACGAAATTTTTAATTTTTTTTTTAATTTTCAACCAGGAAAGATTTTTCAGTCAAAAGAGAAAAAAATCGACCAAAAATCTATGCATTTATTTATAGATTCATGTAAAAATGGTTTCAATTTATTTTACTTTGAAAATAAAAAATTTCCACCAGGGTTCGTGAATCTTTAACTGGAATAGATGAATTTTCAAACCAAAAAGATACATTTTCTACCAATTAATTTAATTTTCAATTAAATTTCCAGCTAAAAAAGTTAATCTTCAACCAAGGCGATCAGTTTTTAGTGAAGATGATGGAATATTCAACGGGAATAGTTAAATTGTCAGTTAAGAAAATTTATTTCCAACTAAAAAGAAATTAATTTTTAACAAAAGAATTTAACTTTCAACCTAGTATTGAAATTTGTATTAAAAGAAGATGAATTCTGAATGAAAAATGTAATTTAAACAAAAAAGATTTTAATATTAAATAAAAAACGCTCGGTTTTGCGCCGAATGTATGTATGTATACCATTAGGCCATTTCCCTTTCGGGGTAGGCGTGACACTACCCGATTCGGGTAGTGTTTCTAGGTGGATAATTTCTTGTAGTAAATAACTACAAGTGTGGGCTCACCACACCCACGACTAGCCAACAACACGCAGTAGTATTTCCGAATGGTCACCCATCCAAGTAATAACCGCGCCCAACACTGCTTAACTTCAGTGATCTAACGGGAACTGGTCTGATCTGATTTGTGGCATGCAAGGTTCGGGGGTGTCGATCTCGCGGGTGCTTCGTTGGTGCAATTGGATTTCATCTGTTTTGGTGTAAAAACCGTGTTTGAAGTGGAGTGTTTGCAGTGCTTCTCCGTACTATCTGTCCAATAAACATCAGTCGCTCACGTGTAATCAGCTGACTATACACTGTCGTATTGTGGGATGGTAGAAGCCGGGATGGCAACTTCGCACGTTGAGCGGTTTGAAGCTCTCCTGACTTCCATAAAGAGGATACGTCGGCAACTAAGGCCGATATGACCACGCTAAAGGGTTCGGTGGACCAGATTAAAAATTATATTTTGACCCTGAAAGGAGAGGCAAAGGCGTTGATGAGCCGAAACAAGGAGCTTGAGAGGAGAAATGCCTTGCTGGAAGATGATGTTAATTTACTTACGGAGGAAGTTCTTCACCTACGGAAAGATGCATGTGCATAAAATGTAATAATGCACAAGCTCAAGGACACTGAACGTATTAACAAAGACCTTATGCGGTCCGTTAGCGAGGTATTTTCCAAGGCCAAGGTGGACTCGATTGTGGTGGAATCAGCCAGACGTTTAGGAAGAAATCCAGGCTCCAGACCGGCCCTGATCAAGCTGGGTTTGCCATCGCCATAGGCCTCGTGTTTTTGAAAGGGCTGAAGACATTTCGATTATGGGTCTTTCGGTGACAAGCGATAGGTCAAAGATGGAGAGACAGTTGAGAAACCGTCTATGGGAAACGAAGAGGAAACTGTCGGAACAAGGGTACGATGTCTCAATCAGGGGAAGCATTTAATGTACAATGGAAAAACCATATCCAAAGACGACATTCAATCGATGGGCACAGACTCTCCTCCTAGTTTGACGGAGACATTTCTTGTCGCGAGGAACACCGTCAGGAGACAGAAAGGAAGACCGCTGAAACGACATGGGTCTGGGTCGGATACAGCATCCTCAACGGGGGAAAGCCAACGGACAAGGACTGGCTCAGTTACAGACTTTCTCTCCGGAAATCAGAATCCCAATGACCCACTCGTCTAGTGAAGACAAGAAATCGACACCCCGAAGAGATACCAGAAACTCTCGCAAGAATAGCGAATGACACTATTATAGGGGCAGGGGAAGACATTCGGATTGTTTTCTGGAACTCTCGTGGGTTCGCTAACCTGGGAGACATTTCAACGGCTATCTTGAACAGCGATATTCCTTGCATACGTGAAACGTTGCTCCTGGCGGCTCATGTAGCCTTCCCCTCCTGGCTTCCTCGTCATGAATGCTTCTCGGCGAGTGCAACAAAAGTAAGTAGATTTGGCAGAGCAAGTGGTGGCTTAGTCATGTTGGTAAACCGAAAACGCTATGCTTGCGAAGCCCATGATATATCCCCTAAGTGGATCTTCATAATGTGCGCGTTTTCTTTATCACGATTTATGGTCGGCTTGATATCGTGTCCGGACATGTTTGGTTTTTGACTTGTGCTCCGCTTCGTCTTACAGTATATATGTTTAATTTTTTTTTGACTCCTTGCTGCTTAAAAGACTGTTTTCCAGTTTCTGAGTTCGACAGCACTCGTGCAGATAAAACGTATATCTTACGATGGGTGCTTGTCCCGAGTGCAATAAGTCAATCTCAAGGGGCCGTTCCTGCAAAAAGCGTGGTGTATTTAGCCACTTAGCCGGCCTCAATGTCTGATTGTCAAAAAAGCATTTGATGATGTGAAAAAGAGATTAATTGATTTTATTTGCAATAACTGCAAATCATCGAAATTGACAGTGCGGTATCACAAGCACAGGGAAGCGGCCGTGCAGGCCGAGGAACAGTTTAAAAACCTGATTAAGGAATTCGAAATCAAGCAGCATGAGTGGATTTCTAAGATTAACACTATGGATCAGGAGATTAAGGCAGCCGTTTCTGAAAATTATTGCAGAATCAATTTGATTGAATGTTCAACTGTTAGTAGTGCGGATTACGTCTCTAACATCAAGACGGAAGCAAACTCGCTGAAATTGAAGGTCGCCTCACTTGAAGCTTCCCTCAACTAACAAGAGCAAGCTGCGCTTCAAACTACCCTTGAAATCCACGGGTTACCTATTAAGCCGAATAAGGATCTTCCATCGGTCCTGGAATCGGTTGCCAAGGCACTTAATGCTCCCTTTGCAAAAAATGACCTGAATGTTTATCCCATTCGTAAATTCCCAACATCCAATCCACTGCTTCCACCTATCATTGTTGCCAAGTTCACCAGACAGTTGATGAGGGATAAGACAATCGAGCAGAGGTAAAAAGTACGAGACTTCTCTACGACAAATCTTGGCTGGCCAGATAATGATAAAAGTCTCATTTTCATTCATGAGGCTTTGACAGCCTTCAATCGAAGGATCTACGCTTCTGCACTGGATTTAAGAAGACAAAAGAAGAATAAATATCTTTGGATTTCAGAAGGAAAGATCATTTGTCTAAAGGATGATAGCACGCCTAGGATTCAACTGTCACTGCTACAAGATATAGAACGATTCCAATAGCAATTAGATTGTCTGCGAATGGCTTAATTGTGTATCTCGGATACCTTAATTGTTCTAATACTATCCCAATATTCACAGCTCTCCGGATATACGGATATCGATTTACTAAATCATGTCTACTCACCATACTGATCGTTCCAGTACTCGTATTGATTTAATGATTGTAGATAATATTGATAAGGTTGTCTCCTACGAACAACATGCTATCCCTTTTCTCTCTAACCACGGCTTGATTAACATTACCTTCAAATTTTCCTGCAATCTAAAATTAAAACCAACTAAAAGATTGATGTGAAATCTTTCTTATATTGATGAGCATACGTTCCACGAACACCTAATGACGTATGATTGGGGAAAAATATTACTAGATACAGATATAAATAATAGAATCGACGCTCTGACTAATTACCTAGTCTCCGTATTTAACAAATTTTCACCGCTACACGTTCCTAAAAACTTCAATAAAGCTGTCTCCTGGATCACATCTGAAAATAAAAATCTGATGAGGGAACGTGATGGCAAGCGCCGACTTGCAAAAAGAACAAAAACAAGTATAATACTAGCTTAACTTCGTAATCTCAGGAACCAAGATCAAACTGAGATTAGAGATGCGTTCAATCAATACAATTATGAGATTGCACACAGAGTCAAAAAAGAGGACATTTGGCATCTGCTTAGACGTTTACACCTAATCCCACCTGAAATACTTTTGGAAAAAATACTTGAAATCAAATCGAATGCCATTGCAACTAATGGAATATCAATAAAAATGATCAAACTTGCCCTGTCAATTATCTTTTCTATTCTTTTACATATTTATAATGCTTCCCTACAGGTCGGTATCTTCCCAAATATCTGGAAAAAGCTGTTATTTGCCCAGTTCCCAAAATTTCTGAACCTGCTTCCCCGAAAGACTTCCGGCCAACCTCTTTTTATGTGAACTGTCCGAACCACCTGAGAAAATTGTTCACCTGCAACTTTCCAAAATTCTTGAAATATCTAAAGCCACTGACCCGATGCAATCGGGTTTTCGGACGAAACATAGCACACTTACTGCTTCCCTTAAAGTAACGACCGATCTCGAATTAGCAATGGATAATAGAGAGATCACGATTGTTCTTCTGTTTGATTTTTCGAAGGCTTTTGATATGGTTAACCATAAGTTACTCCTACAACAGTTGAAATCTTTGAACGTGTTGAACTCTGTCATCAAATTGTTTCAGTCCTATTTTAATAATCGGTCTCCCAGAATTACTAATATTAGTGGTGAGCTTTCTGAATGGTGGGAGGTCAAGTGTCGGGTTCCTCAGGGCTCCATTCTAGCAACCCTTCTCTTCAATTTGTTCACCTCTAACCTTGGAAGTGAACTTCAACATTGCAGCTACCACAAACATGCTGACAATTTCAAAATTTACTTATCGGGACCAATTTCTTCACTAAGTAGATTACTTGTTCTTGTCCAGGAGAATATCGATTGCGTTATCCTCTGGGCCTGAAAGAACGGACGTACTCTTAACCCGGGCAAAACTCAGGCAATTGTTGTTGGAACTACTTCATCTCCGTTGCTTGCAACACTGGCATCATTTCCACCCCTCCGTATCGAAAATCTTACTACCCCTTTTTCGGAAGTGGTTAAAGATCTGGAATATTTCCATAACCGTACTTTGTCCTGGAAGGAACAGGTACAGAGTATCTCAAGGAAAACATACAGAATTCTACAACAACTTTATAGGAATTAAGACTCTTTACCAACCTCCAATCGGATACTTTTGGTTAAGAGTCTAATCTTGCCCCATTTTGAATACGGTTGTTTAGTTTATGATGCTTTGACCAACGATTTAAATTTGAAGCTTGAGCGTGCGTTGAATGCCTGTGTCTGTTTTATCTACAATTTGCCTAAATACGAACACATAACGTCATACAGACTTAAGGCTGACCTGCTTAATCTTGCTAGGAGAAGAAAATTCTTTATGGGTAATTTGCTCTATACTCTTTGTCAGAACAAATCAGCTGAGTATCTATTTAACCTATTCCAGTTTGTAGACAGAGACCTTCCGCATAGTCTAAACTTCGTAAAAGACATACAATCCTTAAGATTGCTTTTCACAGAACGTGTCAGCTTCAAAGATCATTTATAGTAAGGGGTGCCCGGTTATGGAATAAAGTACCATACGATATTAGAAATGCGACTTCCCTGTATCACTTCAAGAATCTCTTTTTCAAATATTTGTACAATACTCATAACGCAACTCTTGAAATTACTCACTGGTAAACTTTCATGTTTAGTTCTTGAACATTTCATTTTCGAATTTCCTTCCTTCTATTTTCATCAACTATTGTAAATTTTTATTCATTTTTCACACAGTTTTCCCTCTTCATTTCTTCCTTAAGATGCACAAGAGGTACTAATTAATAACTTAATGTTAATTACTACGCATTAATATCATACCTTATTTGATACGAATTCTGAGGTCGATTCTATTTATTTTATTTAGTTTATAGATTAAATTATAAGATTAATCAAGTATTCTGCAGATTAGTGCTTGCACAAATTTGTAAGTACCCTGTATTATCCTGTTCCTTAGAGGGCTATTTGGCCCTAGGGACTTTTCTTGAATGAATACTTGGGTCGATGAAATATAACCCGAAATTCCTATTGAAATTTCATTACATGAAAATGTATACAAAGTAAAAAACCAATATTTTTCTACGTACATTCCACCACAATTAAGGCACTTTTGCGATCGAATTGGTAGCTTCTGAATTTCAGCATCGTAGAACAAAGGTTGTTGGGTCTGAAACCATTGGCGCACGAAGTGCTCTACCTCCTCGTCGGTGTCGGAATGCTGATCTCCCAATGCCTCTTTCAGTGGTCCAAACAAATGGTAGTTACAGGGTGAGAGATCAGGGCTATAAGCAGGAAATTCGAAAAAGTCCAGTGTAGTTATATATATGACAAATCAATGAATAAATTTAAAAACTGAAAAAGAAGCTTCTTCTAGATTTCAACACGTTTTGAATTTCCTCAGAAGTTTTTCCCTTCGTTTCAGGAGTGATGATGAAGAGAATAAAAGTTCCTACAACCCCATATAGAGCAAATGTAACAAATAGTTTACAAGGCCCAAAAATATTAACCAACTTTTGAAACCAAAAGAGTCCTAAAAAAGTGAAGGCCATATAGACAATTTCCGCAAGAAGTACACCAAAACTCTTCACATCCGTTGTAAAAAGTTCTCCTTGATAAACCAAGAACATATTCATATAGCCAATAGGATACATAACGTTATAGAGTGCTACACCAACAATTGGCACCCACGAAGATATATTCACTTTCTGTTCTTCAAAGAAAAAAAAAATTCCCACAAGTCCCATACCAATGGAACCTAAACTTCCAGTAGAAACTAAAAGAACTTTCCTTCCAAATCTTTCCACCACTTGTGTACTCATGATACAGCCAATTATCTTCATACTTTCTGTTATTATTGCCGAATTTTCGCCACTTACAGATGCTCCAGCGTAAGTGAAAATCTGCTGAGCGAAAGTCGTTAAGAACACATCTCCTGAAAATATGAGTTGACTTGCCAAAATTATCAAAATGATCGAAGCTCTTCGATTATTTCTTGAAGCCAACAACTTCCAGAATCTGGTTTCTTGCATTTTAAATTTCTTTTCTATTTTGGTTTGATTTCCTTCTGTTTCTTGTGGTTCTCGAAGGTTGATTAGGCTCTCAAAATTTTCTTCATTTTTGATTTCGTTGTTATGTTTCTTTTTGTTTTCTTCATCGAAATGACCAGGCATGAAAATAAATATGCTGATAAATACAATTGGTATCATAAGCAGAAAAATATTCATGTATTTGTAAGGAAAGAGAGACCCTGCTATCAGTGGAACTACAATTCCTATGTTGGTGGATAAGGCTTGTAAAACCAAAAACTTCCCTCTCTTTATTTTGTCAATGTCTGCCAAGTATAATAAAGCTGTACAAATTCCTGCACCATAAGAAATTCCAGCTAAAATTCTTGCTATACAAATTGTGATAGAGTTTTTTGCCAGAATGATCAAGAGCCAAGAAGTTATTTGTGGAAAAGCTAAAGCTAATAAAGTCTTCTTCGTTCCTATTTTATCATTTAAAATTGGGTTTACCAGATATCCGACGATAAAACCTACTGGATATATGGACGCTATCGAATCACTCTCTTCTTTCGATATTGGCAAATGTGATTTTTCACTCATCAAGTATGATAATCCTGGTGATGGCCACGACATCATACAGCCAAATCCGAGCGTTGTCATTGAAGCTATTGGAATTGAATGATTTTTATTAGTTTTATTTCATGAAAAAGAATTAAATTTTACAGCATATTTACAATATTTGGACAAAAATGGTATATTAGCACTTTTAGAATTTGCGGACACATAAAAAAAATGTTTGATAAGAATTGGAAATGGTTCTACTCGTTGTCGATTCATTATACCTAATATCAAATCAATAAATCCCTATACAATTCAAACTATTATTAAAAAATTGAAAAAATATAAATATTACACTAAATATAACCACCAATATTAAGAATGTTCCGTGAGAGTAAATCCTTCGTGGATCTCACCTGTAAAACCAGCAGCATATTGCCACATCAATTTTTTTCTTCCTCTGGAAATCATATTGCCTTCTTTTTAAAATGACATGAACCAAGTGAAGAATACACTTTTTGGACTTTTCTAAATCACAATTTTTAGAATTATTTATTAGAGATTTAATTTCCTATGGAATAAAAAACCGAAGCATAGCTAAATTGATAGAACACTACATGAAATTACGTTTTTCAACTTGAGGATAATTTTTCCCCAGCTGTTTAAGGCTGTCTCGACAACAGAGATATGGTTATACAGCTGGAAAAAAATGATCTCTAAGTCTGAAAACATAATGTAATGAGCATTCGATCATTTTTTCATCAACGAACTTTCAGATAAAACAATAAATCAATTGAAAAATTGAGTCTTTTTTGATGAATTCAAAATTCTTATCATATTTAAATTTGAATTTGGATATCGACTATAGAGCAAGACATCCGTAAAATATGTCTCACCTGTAATTGCGAAGGATTTCTTGAATGCACTGAATATCGTTCTAGTAGTATACATTAGTACTAAGTTAGGAAGAATAGATATCGTTAACGCTTTGTAAAATAACTTGCCGTAATTATCCTTATCGTAGTAAAGACAAGATATTTTTTATCAGAAAAAAGAAAACATTTGGAAACGATAGCAGGATAATTAAAAGTGACATATTATATTGTATAACGCGTGTGGGAAGTCAACAGTTCCGGATGAGTTTGAAGTTAGCAGCATATGCCAAATGAGAGTACAATTTAGTAATTGTGTAAAATCCCTTGATATGTTTGATTTTTGCGTTTTTATTCACTTCTCCTGATTCCGGAAGATTCAGCAGAATTTTTGTTTTTACATCTTCGTTTTTTCACGAAAATATGAAGACTTAGGCATGAAGAAAAAAGTTGTGAAGAAAATTATTGGAAGGATGAAGAGAGCAATGTTCATCAAGCTGTAGGATAAATAAGCCACTAGGACCATTACGCAGAGCATTCCTGTGTTTATAAAAATAATATCATTATTTGTCCTTGTTAACACTGGTTATCACACAAGCTAAATTTGGTGCTTGACATTAATTTATTGAAGAAAATGTAAAAGTTTTTGAAGCGTTGCTAGATCAGTGAGCATCTTCTTTAATTCATCAGGTAGCCGATGTGTTCTTCTCAAGTTACGGTATTTGGGGCATTCAATTAGAAGATGTTTGTCGGAGAGAGTTACATCACATTCTTCACATTTAGTTGGGTCTAGTTTTGAAATCAGATTGTAGTGAGTTATATGAGTGTGTCCAATTCTAAGTCTGTTTAACGTTACTTGATCCTTACGGTTTTCTAACAAGATGTTGCTGTTTTCGAGGACGTGACTTTTTATTTCGTGAAGTTTTGTCGTAGGAGGTGGTTTCCATGCATTATTCCAGATCTCGATGGTTGTATCACTGAAGGTTTTGCGTAAGTCTTGAGGTTCAACTTCTGCGAGTTCATCAGGTTCGGGAAGAGTACAGGCTGAATTCGATAGTTTATGTGATTCCTCACTTCCTTTGATTCCTATGTGTGATGGAATCCAGAAAAGAGTTATTTCTTTTCCCATGTAATGTAACTTTGAAAGTAATTCCTGAATTGCTTGAGTAATGTGATCGAATTTTGTGTAATTTTGAATAGCTTTGATGCCGCTAAGAGAGTCAGGGAAAATGACAACTTCAGGAAGCTGGAACTGTAGATTTGTTTCAGGTGTGACTACACTGCATCCGGTTCCTGTTATCGACTTTGATTTGTCCGTATAGATTGATACATAAGTGGAGAGATTGAGAGTGATGTTCTCGAAGGCAGCTCTGTCTTCAATAGGATTGGTTTGACTTTTTAGTGATTCCTGTAGTTCCAAGTTTATTTCAGGCAGACGCAATTCCCAAAGAGGATTTACATCAGGTCTTTGAGCAGTTTTTTATAAGTTTAGATTAGCATGCTTCAATTCTTCTTCTACTCTAACGTAGAAGGGGTGTGGGTAGTGAGGGCGTTGCTCATATTTCTTTTGGTGGTTTCCTTTGAAGGTGAAATCATGGGCAGGATTTTCTGGTGTAGAAGCTAATTTTGTGGCGAAAACCAAGCTCAGTCTTTTTCTTCTAATATCCAAAGAAGGTTCACCTGATTCGCTGAGAATGTTACTGATAGGACTGGAACAGAAAGCTGTCAATGCCAATTTAAGTCCTGCATTATGAATTGGGGATATTTTTCTTAAGACCCTAGATCTGTCAGAGTTGGAAACTACTGAACCATAATCTAGTTTGGATCTCACTATTGCGTCGTATGTCTTAATGAGAAGTTTTCGTTCAGCTCCCCAGTTTCTTTTTGCTAGAGTTTATGTAGTATTCAATCTATGTTTGCAGTCATCCTTGAATTTTTAATGTAGGGTTTCCCTGTAAAATGCTTGTCAAATGTTAATTCAAAATTTGTGTAGTGTCCGTAACCATTAGCTCTTGATTGTTAAGGTAGATGACCGGATTCCTGGATTGTGATTTTCCTCTTGAGAAAAGTAAGCACATCGACTTTGTTGCTGATAATTTGTAACCGGTGATATCTGTCCATTCTTGAAGAGCGCTGAGACATTTTTGCATAAGCTTTTCTGTAGTGTGAAGATTCCTTCCTTTGCAGGAAAACGTTATGTCATCTGCGAACTTATTGCTTTTAACTGGTTTGGTGAAGCATTTGTCGACATCATTAAAGGATACTAGGAACAGTTTTACACTGATTACTGATCCTTGGGGAATACCATTTTGAAGTTCTACTTTTTTGGTGAGCCGTCTATTTAGGCGCACTTGTATGTATCTATGTAGAAGGAAATTGTTAAGGAATGCCAACATTGAGCCTCTTACATTCTGGTTTGAGACCACTTAGATAACCCGATTTCTCCAGATCACTTCATAAGCCTTTTCTATATCAAGACAGATTGTGAGGAGATGTTGATTATTTATAAGGGCATCGCAGATACTGGCTTCCAGATTTATCAAGGGATCGAGAGTATTTCTGTTTTGTCTAAAACCACTCTGGTTTACATAAAGAAATTTCTCATTCTCTAAATACCATCTTAATCTTTTGTTCATAATTTTCTCCATTAGTTTGCAAATAGTGCATGTCAAGGCAATAGGTCCGTAGCTTGTAGATTGTGATGGTGGAATTAATTGGAGAGTTGTCATCCATGTTGAAGATTTGTTCCTGGTTGTTGTTTTCGTTTTTGAAATTCAGGAATTCAGGGTTATAGTTTGAATCACTGGAGTTTATTTTTCTCAATGATGTGGCACTAGGGGTATTGTGTTTCAATGATGATCCTACTTCTTGGTTCCACAAGGGTACTTGGTGTTTGTATGTTCTGAATGAAGATTTTGGTATACTGGAGTCAGCTGCTTCAGTGATTAAATTGATGAAGTTTTGCACGAGATCCTATATTTGATTACAATTTTCCTCTGAAGGTTCGGACAAATCATCGATTTTTTCATCCAAATTTTTTTTGAAATTTGTCCAATCGGCTTTATTGATTTTCCATTTTGGTTCGTGATTATAGACATTTGTGTTTCGGCTTGGCATCTCAAGTAGAATAGGAAAATGCTCACTGTTGTAAAGTTGTTCCAATACTTCCCAGTTAAATCGATTTCCTATGGATGAACTGCAGGGCGAGAGGTCGATAGCGTTTGAAGGTACCGTTTGCAATATTGAAATATGTCGGGTGATTCTTATTTAGAAATAATATATCAGGGCTACTTATGTAAGAGCTGATCAATTATATTTTCTCTTGCATATGTACGAGGAGAACTCCAAAGAGTTCTTGAAGGTCAAGATCGAACCAATTTCGGATATAGATACGAGAATTACATATACACAGTTCAATATCTGAGAGGATTTGTACCGCTATTGCTTCTAAGTTTGTATTCAAGTTCAATTCTTCAAAATGGATCTCGTTTTTTATGTAGGTGACAACACCGCCACTGGCATGATCTGTATTGGTTCTATTTTTAAAAGCAGGAGAATAGTTTCTCAAGTTTGAAAAAGATGAGTCTTCAAAATCTGTTTAAAATTTATTTAAGTTTAAGATCCATTTGCGTGGAATATTTTTAGTGTTTCAGTTCTGTCTCAATCCATTCTATTATTTGCTTTTATTGTAGGTTTTGAGTAGTTTTTATATGTTTCCGAACAATGAGATGTAGATTCCTCATCATTGGAAGAATCATTTTCTTGTTCTGGTAGTGTCTTCTTTAGTTTGTTAATAATTCTAGTATGTCTAGATTTGACACTTTGGTCTTTGAGATGGTTATACATTTCGTTTATCATAGAGATGAGCAGTTCCAAATTGTCGAGTAAACCTTGGAAATAGAGGCTGGAGTGTTAGCAACTGTTGCGTTTCTGAAAAAACTTTTGTATTGTGCATGTTTCAGTATATATTTGTCCTTAGATTCGTTAACGATCTTTTCAATAGGGGCTAGTTGTTCTTCTGTATTTTGTTTGTCAGGGATAAGGCAGTTTTAGATTTTTTCTTTTTTTTCTTTGGCTTTTTATTTTCTTCAATCCATTCTTCCTTGTGTTTAGAGGTTTTTTCGTCACTGTTGCTGGGTGATTCGTTTGCAGTGTCAGTGGATGACGTAGAAGCTGTATCTGAATGCAAACGTTTGTGTCCTGCATTGAAGCTGTCCTTGAGGTTAACTTTTGGTGGGCGGAGATCAGGGAAGTCGACATTTGCATGATTTTCGGTTTGCTTATAAACCTTCAGCGCTGAATCTTTTGAGGTACTTTGTTCCATATTCATTGACATAGTTGTACTTCCTGTTCACTTTGACATTGTTTGACGATGTAGCCAACTTGTTTGCATATAAAGCACTTTATTGTATCTGTGGAGGGGTAAATTCAGTAAGAAGTTTCTTCGAAGTTGATTTGAAAAGATTCTGGTACTTTTGATTCGTCTTCAGGGTGAATACCAATTTGTCTTCTGAAGCTGAGGATATCAGCACATCCTGAATTGGACATCTCAGCTCTCATAAAGCGCATGGACGAGTTTGTTCTTGTGTGTAATTTTTCAAGAGCATCAGTAAGAACATAGAGTGGAATAACTGGAAACATGTTAGATAGGATGAGTCGTTTGAATTTCATTAGTGAAGGTCGTAGTTCCGGAGTGTTATCTTTTATGAAAATACTTGCATGCTTGCTGGTAAGGCCGTCTACTACTTTATTTATATTTGAATTTTAATCTTGACAATAGAGCAAGACATCCGTAAAATGTCTCACCTGTAATTACGAAGGATTACTTGAATGCACTGAATATCGTTCCAGTAGTCTACATTAGTTAACGCTTTGCAAAATAAGTTGCCGTAATTATCCTTATCGTAGTAAAGACAATATATTTTTTATCAAAAATAAATGGAAACGACAGCAGGATAATTAAAAACTACATATTATATATGATTAATTCTTAAAAATTTGATACAAAAGTTCGTAATTAGTTCTAAAAGCAGAAAACTTCAAAAATATAATGCAGACCCCCAAAACCGAAAAGGGATAAAAACGTGAATATAGTCAAAATTATTTTACAAATTGTTACAGCTGTGCCCTTAACTTCGGTTATAAAGGATTCTCCTACAAAAATTCAGACTGTATTAATAATACCAGTAACAATGAAAAATTCAGAAACTATTATTGCAACAAGTGGGATCCACCTGATAAAAGAAACATCGAACTCTTGATTTTCAAAAAAAAAAGATACCCACAATTCCCATACATATGGATGTAAAAAATCCAGTAGAAAGGAGAAGAATTTTTCTTCTCGCTCTTTCAACCAATGGAATACTTGTTAATAAAGCAACTACTCTCCCACTTGTTAAAATTATCGTTGCTTTTTGTTGGCAACTTCTTTCAATGTTCGCAAAATGTAGACATTTTGTCTTAATTTTCACAAAATAAAGATATTTTGATAGTTTTTATAGGATCTTTACAGAATGAAGATATTTTATCAATTTCATATGGATTCTTACAAGACGAAAACACTTTGTTAACTTTTATAAAATTTTATTTATCAATTTAGTAAGGTGAAAGATGGAGAAATTTTATGAATTGTTAGAAGATTTCATAAATTTGGTAAAGAGCCTTACAAGGTGAATACATTTTGTCAATGTTCACAAGATTTTATCATTTTGGTGAAGATAATTAAAAAATTTTAAAACAGAAAATATAAATATTTTGCCAATTTATAAGGTTTTCATTTACAAGACTTTATTAACCTTCAGAAATGAAAAATTCTCCCAATGCCCTAAAATCCTTGAATTCCTTGAATATCTTGAATTCCATGAATATCCTCACTTCCTTGCACATTCGGAATTCCCTGAATTCCTTGACTTTTCCAAAATCCTTGAATATTTTAAATTTCGTCTTGTTCGGATCGGTGCAGAGCGTTATGTATGATGTCTTGGGCATCAGACAAGTTGAAGCGCGGCTTGTGCCGAGAGTGTGAGCCGCGCCGGCTCACACATCTCATCTTGTACGCGATTATTTGACCAATAACAACGTTCATACCGTCCCGCAAGCTCTGTATTCACCTGACATAGCTCCTTGTGACTTTTTTTTATTCTCACGACTCTAATTAACACTTCGCGGAAGTCGTTTTGAGACCATTAAGGCGATAAAAGAGAATTCGCAGAAGGAGCTGGAGGCGATTCCAAAATCGGTCTATGAAAAGTGTTTTGCAGATTGAAGGAAGCGTTTGAAATATGTGTATGGCTTCTATTCGAGATTACTTTTAAGGGAATAACATGAATATCGATGAATAATTGAACCGTTTTCGTTTTATTGAAGATTTCCGGGTACTTTTTGATCATAAGGTATGTTTTGAGAACTTCACGTTGCTCCGAAATTGTTTGTCTCTGGCGAAATATTAGAATTACTGACTTGAAGTGCATCACGTTCTAGAGTTCGCGCAAGATGCTTATGTACGCGCGGGAATAGCGAGCTCCCATTGGTTCTTTACAACTCTCAATATTTTCAAAACTATTGATCGTACAACATTTTGTTACGAATGTTTTTTGTTCAGTTTTGTACAAGGAATGTGTACGTACAAGGAATATGATTCGAAGAATGCGTTATTTATAAATTCTATGTCTAATTCTAAGAAATATCAAATCATACACATGTGAATGCGCGTTCATTGACGTCACAATCATCTACTATGCCCCATTTGGTGAAAAGGCCATAAACGTGATAATGATATGTGGCGGCCGACAACCCCTCAAGAAAATGCATCGCAAACACCGGCACGTGCCCCCCCCCCCACCTATGCACTGTTCCAGGATCTGTGTCAAGAATGCCATGAATCACGTCAAAAAATGGTTCATGAAGGGACTACTCTTCCACCCCTGATCGGATGTTCGCCTATATATATATATACCCACGGCTTGAAGGGTTTAGAATGATTACCGATAGAATTGATATTTCGAGACACTTATTGATTGGTGGAGTGTTAAGTTCGGATCGGAAGTGATATCCTCGGAGTGATTCTCTTACACGGTAGTAGTTCCCGCGCACTGAAACACTGACAACCATAATTCAAAATAAATCAAAGGTGGGAGCAGCTCGTGCTGTCCCATTCCGCGAAGCAGTGAAGCATGGTTCGCGTTAGCATAGCAAACAAGGTCTTGAAGCGCGAATCTTAATTCAGGAAGTCCTTAGCCTAAGTAAAGGCTAGAAAAAACTCCTGATAGCCGCCATGACGGGATGCAACAGCAACAGCAATGACCTTTCTCAAGGGAAGAAGTAAAAAACAGCCGATAGCAATGACGATGGACAATGTACAAATGTAGGATGAAATCACTGATGACCCAGTAGATGATGAACAACCGATGAAGAAAGAAACAAGGATTCCACCAATAATCTTGACAGAAAAAATTGTCGAATACTTCAAATGCATCAACTCCATGAAGAAAATGTGCAAAATTAAGGACATTAGGATTGACTATTCAACCACCAAGTTGACAATACATGCAAGATCAATTCAGGATTCTAAAGCACTTCAAGAGAAGCTAAACTCGGGCTCTCCCCAAGTAAAATGTTAAGGCTGGTAAAAGTTTTGAATAGTAGGCTGCCTAATTGTAAAAATGATCTCGATAGATTGCGGGTATTTACTGAAGTTGCTAATGGAAAGTATAAGAAAAGATTTTTCTACCCTTATAATTAGCCACTGAAACGTTAATGGCATCTCTGGCAACTCCAACGAATTAAAACAATATATGAGAGAGCATAACATCGATATAATGTTGCTCAACAAAACTAAGTTAAACTTTAAACGCAATATTAAAATACTAGGCTATAAATGTGTTCGGAGACGTATAAATCAGGAGAAGGCTGTGGCAATTAGGTTCGAAGACAATACAGTGATTGTGTCAGCATATAAAGCCCCAGGAACAAATTTAAGTACTAACGATTTAAACTTAATTTCCAACACTGGAAATAAGGTCCTCCTATACGGAGACCTTTATGCTAAAAATGCAGCCTGCAATTGTAGAAATAGCAATGCAAATGGTAGAATAATTTTTGACTTTGCAAATAAATACTTGTATAGAATACATTACCCAGATAATTTCACTTTATACCCATATAATGACACTTTTCCTAGCACAGTAGATATAGGTATTTCTAAGCATATTAATAGTGATATTACAGTAGATGCAATTAGTTTATCAAACTCGGAATACCTACCTGTCCTGATTATCTTGAACAATGCAGTAAACCTATATTCAGAAATTAGGACTTTTCCTAATTATAATAAATAATAATATCGTCAGCAGTTTGGTCAGTATCATTCGCAGCGCCATGGCAGAATCGATACCTGAAATTAATAATTGAAAAACTATAAAATATTCACCTGACAATATAAAGCAATTAATTAAAGATAGAATTTACCTCAGAAAAGTTTCTCAAAGAACTAAAAATCGGGAAATTGAGAAAATTAAAAATAGACTCACCAGAAATTTTAACAAAAGAATCATGAAAAATATAATACTGGAATGTAGAATGCTACATTAGAAGCTGATGTACATCTTTATCGCATGACTCTTACTTGCATACTTTCCTTTATGCTGGAAAAAGCAAATATCCTACCATTCCACTAAACAGGTGAAGATAAACTTTTTCCACAAAACTACAGACCAATAAGCCTCCTACCTACTTTAAGTAAAGTTTTTGAAAAAATTATTTTTAACAGAATTAAAAAACATGAAACTAGTAAGAAACTTACTCATTCCTGAATAGTTTGGTTTTCGACAAAATAGAAGCACAGTTCAACGACTGCATTAAGTAACAAATTACATAAGTACTAATTTCAATAAAAAAATCAACGGCAATGGTTTTATTGGGTATGGAAAGAGCTTTTGAGTATAGTATG
>CAKNXH010075829.1:0-13655 GCA_932178445.1 Andricus quercusramuli | reverse complement strand
TATATGTATATATGTGTGTGTGTATGTATATGTATATGTATACATATAGACATATAAATAACGTTAACTAGTTTTAAATTCATCACACCAATTTATGAAGTTGAAATTCTTCAAAAGTGAAACTCCTCTTAAAAATATAAAATCAGTGGACTTAGAGAGAAGTCAATTAACTATAAAACAGTCTAAGTTAGTGGGTTCAGTTTGAAACTTGAAGAACAAGTATAAAATTGTTTTAAACTTAAACTATAACTAAAATCAGTGAACCCCTTAAACTCAACAATATCCTCCCGAGAAGTTCTGCAACCATCTTTTGTATGACTATACAATAGATCAACAATAAAGATCAACTCAGTCCATTAACAAAAGAAGAACTGATCGTTCACAACTAGAAAAAAGAATTACAAACGTTCCAAGCGACAATCAACAAAATCTTCGGTAAGTTTTTTATTCACTATTACTATCCCTTATTTTCCCTTCTAATTGATTAAAAATCTCGTCACGAAAGACTTTTCCTTTCTTTTAAAGGGTGGACACCGAGAGGAGATTTTTGTGAAATTCTGCGAGTTCCATGTTGTGCAAACCAATTTGTAACCATTGAATGAATCAATTTTCGGATTTAACACATTTGTAAAGTTCATATTAAATAAACATAATTTTATATCTTAAATTTGATTGTCTTAACCTTTCGGCTTGCTTGTTCCTCAATCCATGTGTTCTATTTTTTTTTTAATTCAGAATAAAAGAAAGAGGAAGTAGCGTAAGTTTTAGATTTAATTATTTTATAATAAGGTAAGTGGGTCTTATTCGAGACGTAACAGGACAATTACATAACAAAGGGGAAAAAATGGAATACTGGTTCAAAAATTACTCTTTTTATGTTCATTTATCATTTTTTCCTAAGTAAAAAGTGAAACAAAAGCTGGAAATTTTAGAAAAACCGCAACTTTCTAGCATTACTCTAAGAGAAAATAGTTATGAACCCACGAAGATATATTCACTTTCTGTTCCTCAAAGAAAAAAAAAATTCCCACAAGTCCCATACCAATGGAACCTAAACTTCCAGTAGAAACTAAAAGAACTTTTCTTCCAAATCTTCCCACCACTTGTGTACTTATCAGACAGCCGATTATCTTCATACTTTCTGTTATTATCGCCGAAGTTTTGCCGCTTATAGATGATCGTAGCTCTTCGATTATTTCTTGAGGCAAACAACTTCCAGAATCTGGTTTCTTGCATTTTGAATTTCTTTCCTATTTTGGTTTGATTTCCTTCTGTTTCTTGTAGCTCTCGAAGGTTGATTAAGCTCTCAAATGTTTCTTCATCTTCGATTTTTTTATGTTTCTTTTTGTTTTCGTCATTGAAATGATCAGGCATGAAAATAAATATGCTGATAAATACAATTGGTATCATAAGCAGAAAAATATTCATGTATTTGTAAGGAAAGAGAGACCCTGCTATTAGTGGAACTACAATTTAATTTCCTATAAAGTAGAAAAACCAAAGCATAGCCAAATTGATAAAATACTACATGAAATTACGTTTTTCAACTTGAGGATAATTTTTTCCCAGCTGTTTAAGGATGTCTCGACAACAGAGATATGGTTAAACAGCTGGAAAAAAATTACTTTGAAGTGGGAAAACATAATGTAATGAGCATTTTATTATGTTTTTCTCAACGAACTCTCAGATGAATCAATAAATCATTTGAAAGATTGTTGATGAATTCAAATTTTCAATTATATTTATATTCGAAGTTTGATCTTGACTATAGAGTAAGACGTGCGTAAAATATGTATCACCTGTAATTGCGAAGGTTTACTTGAATGCACTGAATATCGTTCCAGTAGTATACATTAGTGTTAAGTTAGGAAGAAAAGATATCGTTAACGCTTTGCACAACAAATTTGCCATAATTATCCTTATCGTAGTAAAGACCAGATATTTTTTTCAGAAAAAAAAACATTTGGAAAATTTTTTACCTTTCGTTTCGAGTGTGATCATATAAAAAATGAATATTGTAGTAGCTCTATGAACAGGAAAACATAAAAAATATCATATTGACCACCAAAACCGAAAAAGAGATAAAAACGTGAATATCGTCAAATTTATTTTACAAATTGTTACAGCTGTACCTTTAACTATAGTTATAAAGAATTCCCCTACAAAAATGTAGACTAAATTAACAATACCTGTAACAAAGAAAAATTCACAAACTATTATTCCGACAAGTGGGATCCACCTGATAAAAGAAACATCGAACACAATTCCCATAGATATGGATGCAAAAAAACCATATCCTATCCTATTCCACCTAAAATTCTTTCTATGCACCCTGGTGGAAAAATTTTTATAAAAAAGTACAGAAAACTAAAGCTATTTTCACAGGAATCTACAAACAAGTATAATAAATTACAACCAAAATAACAGGAAAATACAACTTCTTTCTATTACTGAGACGAATTTTGTACTTTTCTTTGTATTTTTCTGTATTATACGTTGTTGTATTTTACTGTAGTTTAAATTTTCTACAAGAATCTACAACTACAAGAAACGACAGGAATTTACAGCTTTGGCAGCCAAAAATTTGTTCTTTTACGATCTAGGATGACAAATATTTATAATATTGCAATGAGATAATTTTAAATTAGGATGTCTACATGATCGCCGTTACAAAAAAGCTTCTATGTTTAAACTTTCAAGGATTGGTAGAATATTCAAAGACAAGAATGAATAATCGTTGTTAAAAAAAACCTTACGCTTGAAGTTTTTTTCAAATATATAGAAGTCGATTGGACACCATACATGATATTTAAAATTATGTCATTGCAACATTTTTAATAATTTTGATCCTAGGTAAAAAAGAATTGAACGATTGAGAAAGAATTGATGACGGTCGTTAAAATTGAAAGATTCAAACTCTTGAATATAAAATTTTTTCATTTGAAGTTATAAAAACTGAACCGCAAATTAAAATACTCAAAGTGCAACTCGAACTTTCCCGAAATTTGTTTGAAAATCCTACAAAAGCAAAAAAATTATCTTAATATCATCCAGATTCTTTTTTGAAAATTTCATTAAATTGTATTTTAAAATTATTTTTCCAAAAAAAAAAAAAATATTGCGGGTCACCCGGGTACAGACGAGACCATACTCTCAATTCAAAAGCTCCTTTTCTGGCCCGGGATGAACAGAGAGTAGCCGGCTGCTACTTGTGCATTTGTTGCAAGCCGGTGCATGGACGACAGCCCGCCAATCAACGCCCACGCCCCGCCCGACAGGCATGGGATACGGTCGTTGTCGACCTCATGGGACCGTATCTCGACACTGTACAGGGAAACAACTTTATTTTAGTTGCCACATACCTTTTTACCCACTAGGTAGTGGCGTTTCCTCTGCGGGCTTCCGAAGCCCCTAACTCATTAAGAAGCTCGAAGAGGAAGTCTTTAGCCGCTACGGTTATCCTCGGCGAGTCCTTAGTGACAATGGCCCTCAGTTTACCGGCCGCACTTGGGCCGAGGACAGTCAAAGGTGGGGTTGCGAAATGTGGACCACGACCGTTGACCACACACGTGCAAACCCCACCGAATGCCGAAACCAGGAACTCAAGAAAGAGTTAAGACTACGCTTACATCAGGGCAACCAGAGGACCTGGGATAAGCATTCACCGGATCTACTTTTCGGTTTACGAAGGAGGCGCAACGCAGCGACGAAAGTCACTTCCAGCTATTTCCTCATGGGCAGAATGATTCACCGCCCAGGAGGGTCGAACCTCGAATAGGTTCCCGATGAACCTCAGCAGACAGAAGAACAGCACGATCGAGAGCGGCAGGCTCGCCTGCGGCAGGCCGCGTATCAAGTCTGATACGATGCCGCACCCACGTTACTACGATACTTTCCCGGTGGCTGGGTGTACGTGACGAACCACCAGCTATCAAATAAGGCCGCCGGTTTCAACGCCTAACTAGCTCCAGCCCGACTTGGGCCCTTACAGAGCCTGGAACACATCGCTAGTGAAGTATACTGGATCTGGAAAGACAGCATCGCCGTCGAAATCGTCGACGGAAGGGGACGGATGACGACAGCTCGTCTCATCCACAACACGCAGCTCCGTCGAAAGCGTCGACAGAGAGGAGGACGGAGTCGACCCAACTGAGCGTCGACTCGACAATACCGGTGCCGCTGTGAAAGCGCACCGCCACCAGCAAACGGAAGCAAACGCGTTTCCCCAGCAGCTCGACAAAGAAGATGACGAAGATACCGGTCACACCAGGAGGTGTTTCCGGTTGCGACCACGCGTCCCGGTCGCATACCGTCATGCACGACCCTACGCTCTTTGGAGAAGGCGCCAGTAGATTATATCGCACTTATGTACAGGCGAGGCTAACGCAAGTTACCTAGTAGGGATTTAGTATAGTATTCAATCAGGGCTGTCGCGACGCACCCCGGGCAACTTGTAAATAGGACATAAGGGTGGCTACCACAAGGTACCAACCAACATTAACTTCAGGTATATATTTATAGATGTGACTCTTAGGATAGGCCGTTCAGGGGGGAAGGGGGTGAAGAAAATAATTTTTTGCAACTCTGTACGGAAGTTCTCAGTATATGCACCAAAAAATGAGCAGACAATGGCCGATTCTTGATGAACTCAAAGTGTGCGGGAATCATAACATTCCCGCACAAAATTTCGCGCGGGAATATTGACCATCAAGCATACTTTGAAGGAAAGTGTGTATCTGCTGTATTCCACGCACGGAAATTAAGTTAACCGCTAGTTTCTGATTGGTCGCAAGAATGATCACAACCAATCTGAAGCCACCGGATTCGTGATCCAACAGTATAAGTTGCCATTGGACAAAAGTTTACGCGCGCGATTCAAAACCTAATTAATTTAATTCGATTTTGAATCGCGCGCCAGATTACAACCAATCATTTCGTCAGCTGAGAAGTAGAGCGTTTAGGGATCCGACAGTGACTCCAAAGATTCGAAATTTGTACCTGCAGACATTCTACAGGAGGTAGAAGATACCAGTTTGGACACGTTGCCAGTGAGATGCTGGTTACGTTTGACAGAGTAATTTGGTTATCTTTGGGAAGCTTGCGTTTGAGGGAGTCGAGTGTAAATAATTTTAGTTTGGTTCTTTTCCTCTCGGGGGGCTTAGCCCCCCGAACCCCCATGGAGGCTCCGCCCCTCGACTCCGCCGGGCTCTGCCCAGGACCCCACCCTCCACCCGACAATCTTATGACCTACTAATATTTCTTATGTCACGAACTTCCCTTCACAGGGGTTTTCAATACACAGGGTAAGCAAGAACTATCCGGGAAGGGTTGGAATTGTTGTAGGCCAACAGCCTGACTGAAAACCTCTGGAAATCCGAAATTGTCTACGTGACTTTTCACTCGAGTTCTCTCATGAAAACTTGAGTGAAAGGAGCCTACGTGACAAATCACTGATTTCAAGATATTTTCAAAATACGAGCTTGCTCGCCAAAAGTGAGTCAGGTAGCGACCGGCAAATCCCCGTTATTGACACAACAGCACGTGATCACGTGCTGCTGCCGTGTTACGCTTCCCTAGTCGGCCCGTTCACGGTACGTTCGGAACGTTCACCAATGTGGCCTTTCTCTAACACACGCGCGCATTCTTTTCTACCTATTCAGCATTTTCCTTCTCTCTCTTTAGCGTCCTCCTTCCTCTTTCATACTCATCGGCAAACAATCGGGGATCTCAACCAGCAAATAAAAAAACTTTATAAATTCAACAAATTATTCTTTCAGAATATTCAATTAATAGAATAACATGAGACTCTTTTAGAGAGAAGAGCAAGTGGGTTGTTTCACTTTTCAAAGAATTAACTTTAGTTAATGAAGAAGCTTTACAGCATAGAAGATAGTATAAGAACGGCCTTCCCGGGAAAAATAGTCGATAAAACTTCACTAAATTGATACATGTGTATATATAGAAATATATACA
The DNA here is from genome assembly GCA_932178445.1 of Andricus quercusramuli. Taxonomy (NCBI): domain Eukaryota; kingdom Metazoa; phylum Arthropoda; class Insecta; order Hymenoptera; family Cynipidae; genus Andricus; species Andricus quercusramuli. The sequence goes on along the minus strand of CAKNXH010075829.1, from coordinate 7,682 downwards.
CAAGAACTCCATTATAAGGCGAGTTTCGGGGGTTGCCTCGCACTGGGCGCGGCACTAAATGAACCAATTCTGTTGGATTTTTCTTCTGCTTTTGTCGCTCCCGCCTACTGCTTCCTCGTACTGTCCGCTTTCATCGCTCGCCTTTTATCGCCTTACCTCTGCCGCGTTTCCATACCGAGCCGCGCCAAGCTTTCCCGCCGGTAAGCATCAACCGGCAGTTCAGTCCGCGCCGATTGACAGGTCGCAATCCAGTGTAGCTATGCCACACATACCGCCTCGTCCTCTGGCGCTCAGTGTGCGCTCCATCAAAGGCTTCGTTTTTCTCGTCACATATTTAAAATTCCTGCTATCGTTCCTGAACCTTCCCCTCGCAAGCCGACTCCAGAGATCCCGCCTAATCTGCCACCATTTAGCCACCTTTCACCACAGCCAGGCCCTTTCTCAGCTGCCTGTAGAACACCGCCTGTAACCGTGAACATTGACTCCTCCGTCAGCGCTACTCCGGTGTAGGTCATCGCCGCCACTAGCCCTGGTTCATCTGGCAGTGACGTACTTTTGCTCGCGGCAGTGGGTTCCCCAGAGTCGTTCTCTCCCTTGCTTCTGGATTCCCCTCCCACCAAACGGTTCCGTCCCTCTCTGGGCTCGAGTTTTCCACGGCGCAATCTGCGTTTCTGAAATCATTCGCGCACTAGACCCGATGCTTATTTTCAGCTTTTTTTAAAAAAAAGGTCATCGCCGGGTTGGCCCCTCACCAGCTCACTCCTTCCGAGTTGTTTAGTCCGCCTGTGGACCATCTACTCTAGGCCTCCGGGCCACATTCACTCCTCTCCTCTTCTCAGCTATTCTACCCCGCCCTCCAAACAAAAAAAAAAGGATATCAAACAAAACGCACTCGTCGCTCACTGTTCTTCCTCTCTCTCTCTCTCTTCTTTCCATGGACGGTCAAACCACCTGGCAGCGCCTACTCAAGGGAGATATTACGAGGGTAGTAGCCAGCGTAACGTCCCTAAGGGCATGGACAAGTTAGTACTTGTAAGTTCCGACAATTTCGAGTTCTTTCCCACTGAAGTTCCAAGACTCTTCTTTTTCGAGCTTCCCTCCTTTTCTGAAGACCATTATTTTTGTTATTGAGGCGTTAACTTCCAGTTTGTTCTTCTTCACGTATTTTTCCAATGTTTTCAGCATTTATCTCAGACCTTCCGCCTCCTCTGCCAACAGTACCATATCATCGGTGAATTTCATTGCGAAGATTTTATTTTACCAATCACCGTTCCTCCTTCCTTTCTCTTGATCAGTGCCTCATCCAGGTCCTCCAGAAAGATGTTGAAGAGTATTAGGCTCAGTGGGCATCCTTGTATTACTCTTGTTTTTGTCTTGAAGCTCTACGAGATTCCCTGTTCAGTAATGAACGCGTTTTGAGTATCCCTATATATTTCCTTGATCATTCTTAACATTCTTCCAGTCAATCCTATAAGTTCTAATTTTTTTATCAAGATATATCTGTCAATTGAATCGAAAGCTGTCTCGAAATCCACAAAGACCGCCATTAATCTTCCTCTCTCTCTCTCTTCAATCGATTTCCTATGAGTGAATTCAAGGCAAAAGCATGGTCTCGTGTTCCCCTCATCTTCCTGAATCCCGCTTGGGTTTCTCCTATTTTCCCTCCTTTTCTATTCACGTCCTCAATCTTTCGACTAATATTGTAGCTAACAGTTTATATTCTACATCTAGGAGTGCAACTCTCCTGTAGTTCGCTGTTTTTTCTTGGTCCCCTGCTTTGTAGATTGGGTAGATCCACACGAGTTTCCAGTTGGTCCCCAGCTTCCCCTTCTTCCACAGTTCATAAAAAATATGTGATAAATCTACCATTGCTTCTACTGGTAAATTCTTGTAGAATTCTGCGGTTATTCTATCCTCCCCTGCCGCTTTTTTGGTCTTCATCTTATTCAGCGCCTGTCTCACTTCTTCTACTCCAAAGTTCCGGTTCAAGAAATCGTCCTCTGCTACCTCCTCTTCTTTCCAATTTCCTTGCTCTCTTTTCCTTTGCTCATGATTTTCTTCTCCTGTCTCCGTCGAATCCTGTTCTGTATAAAATAATTTTTTGAAGTGGTTTACCCAGCTTTCTTTGCTTATTTTTCTTCCTCTCTGTTTCCTTCTAGGTCGGTAGACTCCTATTGCTTCCCAGGAATCATTCATCGTTTTGCTTTCCTTTACCCTTTTCCAGTTTTTTTCCTTCCATTCCTTTGCACTTTTTTGTTTCCGAGTGCTGTGCTAGCTGTTACGTATACTCGTCTTTTATTTTCCTTCTCTTCTTTCTTTGCTCGTCTGTATTTTCGTAACTTCCATCTAGCCTCCTGTTTCATTCTTGTGTATTCCTTGTTGTGATGTTTTTTCCTGCTGGTTTTCTATATGATTTTGTCATTCCTACTTTCTTTGCTGTTTTCTTAATAATTTTCGCCATTTCTACCATTCTTTTCACAGGGTCTTCCTCTTGGTTCTTTTTCTTCCATTCTTTCCAGTTTTCCTGTAGCTTATTCTCTTTTTTCTTCTTTCCATAGTAGTAACTGGGTTCCTTCTTCCATTTTCAAGGACGAGTACATAGTCTAGAACTGAACTTTCTCCCGCTCCGACATAAGTCAAGTTCCCTTTTTCATCCCCTGCGGTTCTTCCATTCGTAACCACACTCCTCACAGATATCTAGCATCTTTTTTCCTTCTGCATTCAGGATTTTGTCCTCCGATCTTCTTATCTACTCTTCTTCTGCTTCTATGTCTGTTTTCCCTTGATCCTCTCCTATCCTTGCGTTCCAGTCCCGTGCTATCAGCATCCAATCATCTTTGATTCCTGATTCCACGAGATTGCTAATTTTTGACCTGAATATACTTACTCCCACGTTTTTGTAGATTGTTATAATGTTTCCTTTCTCCTTCCTTCCTGTCTTTTCAATAATTAATCCATAGTCCCATTCTGATACCTTTATCCCTCGTAGTAAGTGGTTCCTTATGCCCATAAGATGTCCTCCTTTGGCTCGTCCTTTCTTCGCTTCTCTGGTCGCTGCTCTTCCGTGCCATTTGTAGCTAGGGTCCAGTTTCGCAACTGCATTTTCTTTCAAACTTTTCTTCTATCCATGTTTCTTGTAATTTTATGATGCCAAAGCCTGTAAGAAACTCCCATACATCTCTTTAATGTTTGCAACCCGCGATGTTCCAAATTACTATCTCCGTGTCGCGATTCGAATCTACCATCTCCTTTGCTGAAAAACCGTTTCGCTGAGTCCTTCCTCTCTTTCATCCCAGTAATTGACTACACGATCAACAATGAGTTTTAAGTAGCCTGCTTTCGCATCCTGCTCTCTATCTCTTTCTTCTCTTACCTGTATTTCCAGCCACTGCTTCACTTCTCTTTCTCGCTTGGTTAAATCATGGTCCACGAAGATGGGAGTACCTTTCAACTTAAGTTTGCTTATGAGAGCTCTGAATTTCACGTCCCACGATTTCAGCTTCACTGTCACATTTATTTCTTCTCTTCTTGCGTTCAGCGGATGTATTGCTTCGATTGCGTTGCTTTCAATTCCAAATTTATCTTTTAGGAATATCTTCACTTCCTTTTCTGGTTCCTCTCCTTGAAAGTTTGCTTCCCTGATAATTAATTATTTTTTCCTCCACCTCCTTCTCCTCATTTCTCGTTGATAATCCTGCTCCTTCAGCTTTTCCGGTTTTTTTTAAAGGTTTACTTCTTCTTTCTCCCGAATTTCTGGATGCTTCGCCTCCTTGATTTCCCGAAGTGCTTTCTAAGTGAGAATTTCGGTCTCCCTCGATGCTGTGGTGCATCTCTGGGTTTTCGACACGCTGCTTCATTTCGTTGGGCCTTTGCTTTTCCGGATCTCGCTGTTGCTTTTCTTCCATCCTTGGCTGCTCCTGTCCATTTTCATAGGTCTTCGCATGTCTTGGTCCGCTAACTGCGTTCGAGTTTTCTAATTTATTTTGCTGACTGTGACCTTCCTTATCGTTCTTCACTGATACAGGAGCAAAAGCCTTTTCAAGTTGTTCTATTTCTCGTTCTTTCACTTCCTCCTCTCCTTTCCATGCCGATACGCTGTTCTCTAACTCCGCTTTTTCCATTTCCCACTTTCTGGTTTCAAGCCTGATCCTTCGTCTCAGTAATCTAATTTCTATCTTGAGTTTTTGGTTTTCCTCCTCTAAGTCCGAACTTGATCCTTCCAAGATCATCCTTACTTCTTTTATTTATTCCAGGATCTCTCCGTTGGTTTCCTTCCCACCAGCCAATTCCTTTTTTGAGTTCTCATCCACTCCTATGTTTCTCAGTTCGAAATCCTCCTTATTTGATGCATTTGTTCTTGGTTCGCTGCTTCCTGTTTCGTCTTATCTTTTCCGCCTTCCTTTCTGGTTTCTTGATTCTAATTTTTCTTCTGTATCCCATCTTTCGGTTCTTCTTCCGCTTTTTCTTGTGGCTCTCCTTCGGAAGATTTTTCCGCTTCCTTCGTTTCGCGCGATTCTTTATTCGTTGTTTTCCTCATTCTTGTTCTCATCTTCCGGGCACACGTGTTCTAGGGTGCTGCCTCGCTCTGCAACCTTCCCTGTTTCCTGCCAATCCTTATTTTTCTCATATTCTTTTTTCTGCATTATAATGTTGTTTTCCCTTCCCATGGGAGATCTGTTTATTTTGCTGCTTCCTCTGAAAGCCTCATCTTCCAGACCCCTCCCGAAAATCTCTCCCTCACTTTTCACCACATACTTCTCCATTTTTGCCGCGCTTTTGGCATCCGCTATTTTTGCTTTATCGATATTTTTGAATCACCCTCTCTTTTTTTTCTCTTCGATTTGCACTATCTGCGGCGATTCAACTTCAGTTTGTTTATCAGCTGCCAGATCAGCTTCTTCGAACTTCTGCTACACTGCACTAGTGTCCACGTTCTCCATGACCTGCTGCCTCTCGTGGCTCTTTTCAGCTGCTTAAAAATTAATCCGTTTTAGTTGATAATTCAAGTATTTTGTTGAAAATTCATATTTTTTGGTTGAATTTAGCTGTGTCTGATTTAAAATTTAATATGTGTTAGTTGATACATTACGTATTACATTTTTTGTTGAAAATTCATCTTTTCAGGTTGATGATTAAACTCTTTGGTTGAACTACTTTCTGCAACATTCAATTTTATAAATAAAGATTCATAATTTTAGTTGAAAATACATCTCTTAGGTTGAAAATTTAACTATTTTGTTGAAAATTCGTTCATTTCTTTTTTTGAAAATTATAATAATTTTTTAAAATTCAAATGTTTTGTAGAAGAATCATCTTTTGTGTTTGAAAATTCAAGAATTTGGTAGAAAATTCAATTATTTTATAGAAAATTCCACTATTTTATAGAAAATTAATTTATAAAAATTAAAAATACAATTTTCCAAATGAAAATTTAATTATTTCACTTTTGGGTTGAAAATTTATGAAGTTTATTGGAAAATCCACTACTTAATTAATACTTGATGCATTTTGGTGAAAATTCGTCCATTTTGGAAGAAAATTTTTTTCTATGTTGAAGATTCAAAAATTTGTTTCAAAATTCATGTAGTTTGTTGATTTTTCGTCCTGTTTTGTAAAAGACTCCTTGTTTTATCTTAAAAATTCAATTTAGTTGAGCTACTTTTTTCAAAATTCATTTTTTAAAAATATAGATTTATTATTTTAGTTGGAAATTCATCTCTTTGGCTGAAAATTGAACTACTTTTTTAAAATTTTGCTGTTTCGTTAAGAAATTAATTTTTCAAACTTTAAAATTATCTAGTTGGCTGATAATTTATATTTTTTGTTCAAAAATAACTTATCTTAAAAATTCCAATGTTTTTGTCGAAAAATCTTCTTTTTGGGTCGAAAATTCAAGGATTTGGTGGAAAATTCGAATATTTTGTAGAAACTTCAACTATTCTGTTTCTTTATAAAGACAATTAATTTTTTAATTGAAAATTATTTGTTTAAATGAAAATTTGACTACTACTAAATATTTGCTTAGAAATGATTGTATCTTGGTCAAAATTCGTCCATTTTGGTTGAAAATGAATCCTCTTGGTTGAAAATTCTGCTATTTGGTTGCTTTTTGTCTGAAAAATTTAACATTTGGGATGAATTTTTTTATTGACTCATTTTACTGGTTCAGAATTCAACTATTTCTTTCAAAATTTGTCTCCTTTGTTCAATTCAACTGTTTTTTATTAAAAATAAAAATCTTCTCTTGCTTAAAAGAGAAATACCAAACAACTTCTAGCCAGTAGACCAATAAAAAATAACATTGGAAAAAATTACTCATCATCCTGGTTAATTTTGTAGTCAATTTTCCTCCAGTATCGTTTGAAATTGAAAATATTAAAATTGAGGAGTTTTAAATGAAAGCAAAAATATTTTGGAAGCGTTTTTAAAATTGAAGAATTAAAACTTTCATAATGAAAAAATTTGGTCTTCTGTATTGTTTCCGAAGATTTATTTGCAATTTTCATTTTCAGACCGGATTTTGAAATTCATGTAGTTAATAATAATTATTTTTATTAAATAATACCTAATGTTAAGTCTTACCTACAAAAACAGCAACATATTGCAGTATAAAGTTTTCTTCTTGCGGATCCATTTTTATGTTTTGTAAACAACTTTAAAACATTGCCTTACGTCCAAGAAAGGTTAAATTTTGAATAGTTCGATAATTTCGACATCATCCTTCCTGTTCGACATTTTTTGAAATATAGTAAGAATATATCAACCTTTCTTTTTGAGTAAAACTATTTAACTAAAATAACTACGAGTCATTGAATATATAGCTGTTGACATTGTTAAGTACTGAAACATATCTTAACAATAATTTTTGTTTATTTTTTGCATCCTCATTTACAAAGTTTAGCTATAACTATCCTAATACCTATGTTTAAACATTTAAATATCGTAATTGCTGTTATCGCATGCTATTTCCTTTATTTTTAGATGGTTTCAAGGAGAGTCAATATATGCAGACGATTTCATTTTTTTTTGTATGACAATTTTTTAAATAAATAAAAACAAACCCGATTACAATTTGGCATGAATTTAATTTATAATACAAAGGACTAGGCTCAAAATAGATATAAGAAATGGATCGATTGAAAAATTCTATGGGAATGAAATCCAAAAATGGACAGTTTTCGAGTTAAACAGGGTTAAATTTCAAACCATTTTAACGAAACTAGGCCAATATCTTAAAAACAGACGACGAAAGAAAGAAATGTTCCCACCAAAAGTTTTTGCGCTCTGAAGGCGACATTCTAGGGAAGTCATGACCTTAAGGCACAGGTTATTTTTCACGGTCATTCAGGGTGAACTTCTTATTTTTTTTGATATTCAGTTTCAGTTTGGTAAGTTTCGGTTAGTTTGTTTGGGTTCGCTGCTTTGGGTGGGTTAGTTGTTTTGGGTTGGTTAGTTGGGGTCAGTTGTTTTGGATGGGTTGATTTGAGTTGGTTAGTTTGGGTTGGTTTCTTTGATTGAATTGCTTTGGGTTGGCTTTGATTAGTTTGTGCTGGCTGGTTTAGGTTGGTTTGGGTTCGTTGATTGGTGTGCGTGGGTTAGATGGGTTTGATGGCTCGTTTGTGTTGACTCGTTTGGACATGCTCGCTTCCGTTAGTTCGTTTGGGTTGGTTTGTTTGAGTTGT
>CAKNXH010075828.1:13947-31692 GCA_932178445.1 Andricus quercusramuli | reverse complement strand
CAACCAAGACAATTTTTCAATTATTTTTTTCAATTAAAAAAAAAAAAATTATTGTAAACTGCATTTTCAACCAGATAATCGAATCTTCAATCCAAAAAGATGAATTTTTTGTAAGGCAGTTGAATTTTCATAAAAGAACTTTCCAAAAAAGATTAATTTTTAATCCAGAAAGAAGAATTTTCAACAATGCAGTTGCATTTTTGAAAAAACGATGACTTTCTAACACAATAGTTGAATAAACTTCAACCAAAAACAGTTGAATTTTCAAACCTAAAAAAGATAAAAATTAAAAAAGATTAATTTTTAATGAAAAGTACAATAGCTGATATTTCAACCAAAAGAAGATTGTAATTTTAAATAAAAAATAGTCGAATTCATTCTAAATATCCTCAACCACAACAGATTCATTTGTAACCAAACAGTTTTATTGTTAACAAAAAAAGATAACATTTCTACCAAAAAACATGAATTTTCAAAACAAAAAAACGAAATTTTTAATTTTTTTTTTAATTTTCAACCAGGAAAGATTTTTCAGTCAAAAGAGAAAAAAATCGACCAAAAATCTATGCATTTATTTATAGATTCATGTAAAAATGGTTTCAATTTATTTTACTTTGAAAATAAAAAATTTCCACCAGGGTTCGTGAATCTTTAACTGGAATAGATGAATTTTCAAACCAAAAAGATACATTTTCTACCAATTAATTTAATTTTCAATTAAATTTCCAGCTAAAAAAGTTAATCTTCAACCAAGGCGATCAGTTTTTAGTGAAGATGATGGAATATTCAACGGGAATAGTTAAATTGTCAGTTAAGAAAATTTATTTCCAACTAAAAAGAAATTAATTTTTAACAAAAGAATTTAACTTTCAACCTAGTATTGAAATTTGTATTAAAAGAAGATGAATTCTGAATGAAAAATGTAATTTAAACAAAAAAGATTTTAATATTAAATAAAAAACGCTCGGTTTTGCGCCGAATGTATGTATGTATACCATTAGGCCATTTCCCTTTCGGGGTAGGCGTGACACTACCCGATTCGGGTAGTGTTTCTAGGTGGATAATTTCTTGTAGTAAATAACTACAAGTGTGGGCTCACCACACCCACGACTAGCCAACAACACGCAGTAGTATTTCCGAATGGTCACCCATCCAAGTAATAACCGCGCCCAACACTGCTTAACTTCAGTGATCTAACGGGAACTGGTCTGATCTGATTTGTGGCATGCAAGGTTCGGGGGTGTCGATCTCGCGGGTGCTTCGTTGGTGCAATTGGATTTCATCTGTTTTGGTGTAAAAACCGTGTTTGAAGTGGAGTGTTTGCAGTGCTTCTCCGTACTATCTGTCCAATAAACATCAGTCGCTCACGTGTAATCAGCTGACTATACACTGTCGTATTGTGGGATGGTAGAAGCCGGGATGGCAACTTCGCACGTTGAGCGGTTTGAAGCTCTCCTGACTTCCATAAAGAGGATACGTCGGCAACTAAGGCCGATATGACCACGCTAAAGGGTTCGGTGGACCAGATTAAAAATTATATTTTGACCCTGAAAGGAGAGGCAAAGGCGTTGATGAGCCGAAACAAGGAGCTTGAGAGGAGAAATGCCTTGCTGGAAGATGATGTTAATTTACTTACGGAGGAAGTTCTTCACCTACGGAAAGATGCATGTGCATAAAATGTAATAATGCACAAGCTCAAGGACACTGAACGTATTAACAAAGACCTTATGCGGTCCGTTAGCGAGGTATTTTCCAAGGCCAAGGTGGACTCGATTGTGGTGGAATCAGCCAGACGTTTAGGAAGAAATCCAGGCTCCAGACCGGCCCTGATCAAGCTGGGTTTGCCATCGCCATAGGCCTCGTGTTTTTGAAAGGGCTGAAGACATTTCGATTATGGGTCTTTCGGTGACAAGCGATAGGTCAAAGATGGAGAGACAGTTGAGAAACCGTCTATGGGAAACGAAGAGGAAACTGTCGGAACAAGGGTACGATGTCTCAATCAGGGGAAGCATTTAATGTACAATGGAAAAACCATATCCAAAGACGACATTCAATCGATGGGCACAGACTCTCCTCCTAGTTTGACGGAGACATTTCTTGTCGCGAGGAACACCGTCAGGAGACAGAAAGGAAGACCGCTGAAACGACATGGGTCTGGGTCGGATACAGCATCCTCAACGGGGGAAAGCCAACGGACAAGGACTGGCTCAGTTACAGACTTTCTCTCCGGAAATCAGAATCCCAATGACCCACTCGTCTAGTGAAGACAAGAAATCGACACCCCGAAGAGATACCAGAAACTCTCGCAAGAATAGCGAATGACACTATTATAGGGGCAGGGGAAGACATTCGGATTGTTTTCTGGAACTCTCGTGGGTTCGCTAACCTGGGAGACATTTCAACGGCTATCTTGAACAGCGATATTCCTTGCATACGTGAAACGTTGCTCCTGGCGGCTCATGTAGCCTTCCCCTCCTGGCTTCCTCGTCATGAATGCTTCTCGGCGAGTGCAACAAAAGTAAGTAGATTTGGCAGAGCAAGTGGTGGCTTAGTCATGTTGGTAAACCGAAAACGCTATGCTTGCGAAGCCCATGATATATCCCCTAAGTGGATCTTCATAATGTGCGCGTTTTCTTTATCACGATTTATGGTCGGCTTGATATCGTGTCCGGACATGTTTGGTTTTTGACTTGTGCTCCGCTTCGTCTTACAGTATATATGCTTAATTTTTTTTTGACTCCTTGCTGCTTAAAAGACTGTTTTCCAGTTTCTGAGTTCGACAGCACTCGTGCAGATAAAACGTATATCTTACGATGGGTGCTTGTCCCGAGTGCAATAAGTCAATCTCAAGGGGCCGTTCCTGCAAAAAGCGTGGTGTATTTAGCCACTTAGCCGGCCTCAATGTCTGATTGTCAAAAAAGCATTTGATGATGTGAAAAAGAGATTAATTGATTTTATTTGCAATAACTGCAAATCATCGAAATTGACAGTGCGGTATCACAAGCACAGGGAAGCGGCCGTGCAGGCCGAGGAACAGTTTAAAAACCTGATTAAGGAATTCGAAATCAAGCAGCATGAGTGGATTTCTAAGATTAACACTATGGATCAGGAGATTAAGGCAGCCGTTTCTGAAAATTATTGCAGAATCAATTTGATTGAATGTTCAACTGTTAGTAGTGCGGATTACGTCTCTAACATCAAGACGGAAGCAAACTCGCTGAAATTGAAGGTCGCCTCACTTGAAGCTTCCCTCAACTAACAAGAGCAAGCTGCGCTTCAAACTACCCTTGAAATCCACGGGTTACCTATTAAGCCGAATAAGGATCTTCCATCGGTCCTGGAATCGGTTGCCAAGGCACTTAATGCTCCCTTTGCAAAAAATGACCTGAATGTTTATCCCATTCGTAAATTCCCAACATCCAATCCACTGCTTCCACCTATCATTGTTGCCAAGTTCACCAGACAGTTGATGAGGGATAAGACAATCGAGCAGAGGTAAAAAGTACGAGACTTCTCTACGACAAATCTTGGCTGGCCAGATAATGATAAAAGTCTCATTTTCATTCATGAGGCTTTGACAGCCTTCAATCGAAGGATCTACGCTTCTGCACTGGATTTAAGAAGACAAAAGAAGAATAAATATCTTTGGATTTCAGAAGGAAAGATCATTTGTCTAAAGGATGATAGCACGCCTAGGATTCAACTGTCACTGCTACAAGATATAGAACGATTCCAATAGCAATTAGATTGTCTGCGAATGGCTTAATTGTGTATCTCGGATACCTTAATTGTTCTAATACTATCCCAATATTCACAGCTCTCCGGATATACGGATATCGATTTACTAAATCATGTCTACTCACCATACTGATCGTTCCAGTACTCGTATTGATTTAATGATTGTAGATAATATTGATAAGGTTGTCTCCTACGAACAACATGCTATCCCTTTTCTCTCTAACCACGGCTTGATTAACATTACCTTCAAATTTTCCTGCAATCTAAAATTAAAACCAACTAAAAGATTGATGTGAAATCTTTCTTATATTGATGAGCATACGTTCCACGAACACCTAATGACGTATGATTGGGGAAAAATATTACTAGATACAGATATAAATAATAGAATCGACGCTCTGACTAATTACCTAGTCTCCGTATTTAACAAATTTTCACCGCTACACGTTCCTAAAAACTTCAATAAAGCTGTCTCCTGGATCACATCTGAAAATAAAAATCTGATGAGGGAACGTGATGGCAAGCGCCGACTTGCAAAAAGAACAAAAACAAGTATAATACTAGCTTAACTTCGTAATCTCAGGAACCAAGATCAAACTGAGATTAGAGATGCGTTCAATCAATACAATTATGAGATTGCACACAGAGTCAAAAAAGAGGACATTTGGCATCTGCTTAGACGTTTACACCTAATCCCACCTGAAATACTTTTGGAAAAAATACTTGAAATCAAATCGAATGCCATTGCAACTAATGGAATATCAATAAAAATGATCAAACTTGCCCTGTCAATTATCTTTTCTATTCTTTTACATATTTATAATGCTTCCCTACAGGTCGGTATCTTCCCAAATATCTGGAAAAAGCTGTTATTTGCCCAGTTCCCAAAATTTCTGAACCTGCTTCCCCGAAAGACTTCCGGCCAACCTCTTTTTATGTGAACTGTCCGAACCACCTGAGAAAATTGTTCACCTGCAACTTTCCAAAATTCTTGAAATATCTAAAGCCACTGACCCGATGCAATCGGGTTTTCGGACGAAACATAGCACACTTACTGCTTCCCTTAAAGTAACGACCGATCTCGAATTAGCAATGGATAATAGAGAGATCACGATTGTTCTTCTGTTTGATTTTTCGAAGGCTTTTGATATGGTTAACCATAAGTTACTCCTACAACAGTTGAAATCTTTGAACGTGTTGAACTCTGTCATCAAATTGTTTCAGTCCTATTTTAATAATCGGTCTCCCAGAATTACTAATATTAGTGGTGAGCTTTCTGAATGGTGGGAGGTCAAGTGTCGGGTTCCTCAGGGCTCCATTCTAGCAACCCTTCTCTTCAATTTGTTCACCTCTAACCTTGGAAGTGAACTTCAACATTGCAGCTACCACAAACATGCTGACAATTTCAAAATTTACTTATCGGGACCAATTTCTTCACTAAGTAGATTACTTGTTCTTGTCCAGGAGAATATCGATTGCGTTATCCTCTGGGCCTGAAAGAACGGACGTACTCTTAACCCGGGCAAAACTCAGGCAATTGTTGTTGGAACTACTTCATCTCCGTTGCTTGCAACACTGGCATCATTTCCACCCCTCCGTATCGAAAATCTTACTACCCCTTTTTCGGAAGTGGTTAAAGATCTGGAATATTTCCATAACCGTACTTTGTCCTGGAAGGAACAGGTACAGAGTATCTCAAGGAAAACATACAGAATTCTACAACAACTTTATAGGAATTAAGACTCTTTACCAACCTCCAATCGGATACTTTTGGTTAAGAGTCTAATCTTGCCCCATTTTGAATACGGTTGTTTAGTTTATGATGCTTTGACCAACGATTTAAATTTGAAGCTTGAGCGTGCGTTGAATGCCTGTGTCTGTTTTATCTACAATTTGCCTAAATACGAACACATAACGTCATACAGACTTAAGGCTGACCTGCTTAATCTTGCTAGGAGAAGAAAATTCTTTATGGGTAATTTGCTCTATACTCTTTGTCAGAACAAATCAGCTGAGTATCTATTTAACCTATTCCAGTTTGTAGACAGAGACCTTCCGCATAGTCTAAACTTCGTAAAAGACATACAATCCTTAAGATTGCTTTTCACAGAACGTGTCAGCTTCAAAGATCATTTATAGTAAGGGGTGCCCGGTTATGGAATAAAGTACCATACGATATTAGAAATGCGACTTCCCTGTATCACTTCAAGAATCTCTTTTTCAAATATTTGTACAATACTCATAACGCAACTCTTGAAATTACTCACTGGTAAACTTTCATGTTTAGTTCTTGAACATTTCATTTTCGAATTTCCTTCCTTCTATTTTCATCAACTATTGTAAATTTTTATTCATTTTTCACACAGTTTTCCCTCTTCATTTCTTCCTTAAGATGCACAAGAGGTACTAATTAATAACTTAATGTTAATTACTACGCATTAATATCATACCTTATTTGATACGAATTCTGAGGTCGATTCTATTTATTTTATTTAGTTTATAGATTAAATTATAAGATTAATCAAGTATTCTGCAGATTAGTGCTTGCACAAATTTGTAAGTACCCTGTATTATCCTGTTCCTTAGAGGGCTATTTGGCCCTAGGGACTTTTCTTGAATGAATACTTGGGTCGATGAAATATAACCCGAAATTCCTATTGAAATTTCATTACATGAAAATGTATACAAAGTAAAAAACCAATATTTTTCTACGTACATTCCACCACAATTAAGGCACTTTTGCGATCGAATTGGTAGCTTCTGAATTTCAGCATCGTAGAACAAAGGTTGTTGGGTCTGAAACCATTGGCGCACGAAGTGCTCTACCTCCTCGTCGGTGTCGGAACGCTGATCTCCCAATGCCTCTTTCAGTGGTCCAAACAAATGGCAGTTACAGGGTGAGAGATCAGGGCTATAAGCAGGAAATTCGAAAAAGTCCAGTGTAGTTATATATATGACAAATCAATGAATAAATTTAAAAACTGAAAAAGAAGCTTCTTCTAGATTTCAACACGTTTTGAATTTCCTCAGAAGTTTTTCCCTTCGTTTCAGGAGTGATGATGAAGAGAATAAAAGTTCCTACAACCCCATATAGAGCAAATGTAACAAATAGTTTACAAGGCCCAAAAATATCAACCAACTTTTGAAACCAAAAGAGTCCTAAAAAAGTGAAGGCCATATAGACAATTTCCGCAAGAAGTACACCAAAACTCTTCACATCCGTTGTAAAAAGTTCTCCTTGATAAACCAAGAACATATTCATATAGCCAATAGGATACATAACGTTATAGAGTGCTACACCAACAATTGGCACCCACGAAGATATATTCACTTTCTGTTCTTCAAAGAAAAAAAAAATTCCCACAAGTCCCATACCAATGGAACCTAAACTTCCAGTAGAAACTAAAAGAACTTTCCTTCCAAATCTTTCCACCACTTGTGTACTCATGATACAGCCAATTATCTTCATACTTTCTGTTATTATTGCCGAATTTTCGCCACTTACAGATGCTCCAGCGTAAGTGAAAATCTGCTGAGCGAAAGTCGTTAAGAACACATCTCCTGAAAATATGAGTTGACTTGCCAAAATTATCAAAATGATCGAAGCTCTTCGATTATTTCTTGAAGCCAACAACTTCCAGAATCTGGTTTCTTGCATTTTAAATTTCTTTTCTATTTTGGTTTGATTTCCTTCTGTTTCTTGTGGTTCTCGAAGGTTGATTAGGCTCTCAAAATTTTCTTCATTTTTGATTTCGTTGTTATGTTTCTTTTTGTTTTCTTCATCGAAATGACCAGGCATGAAAATAAATATGCTGATAAATACAATTGGTATCATAAGCAGAAAAATATTCATGTATTTGTAAGGAAAGAGAGACCCTGCTATCAGTGGAACTACAATTCCTATGTTGGTGGATAAGGCTTGTAAAACCAAAAACTTCCCTCTCTTTATTTTGTCAATGTCT
This sequence comes from Andricus quercusramuli, assembly GCA_932178445.1. NCBI lineage: Eukaryota > Metazoa > Arthropoda > Insecta > Hymenoptera > Cynipidae > Andricus > Andricus quercusramuli. The sequence continues at coordinate 23,992 of CAKNXH010075828.1, read as the reverse complement.
GCCAAGTATAATAAAGCTGTACAAATTCCTGCACCATAAGAAATTCCAGCTAAAATTCTTGCTATACAAATTGTGATAGAGTTTTTTGCCAGAATGATCAAGAGCCAAGAAGTTATTTGTGGAAAAGCTAAAGCTAATAAAGTCTTCTTCGTTCCTATTTTATCATTTAAAATTGGGTTTACCAGATATCCGACGATAAAACCTACTGGATATATGGACGCTATCGAATCACTCTCTTCTTTCGATATTGGCAAATGTGATTTTTCACTCATCAAGTATGATAATCCTGGTGATGGCCACGACATCATACAGCCAAATCCGAGCGTTGTCATTGAAGCTATTGGAATTGAATGATTTTTATTAGTTTTATTTCATGAAAAAGAATTAAATTTTACAGCATATTTACAATATTTGGACAAAAATGGTATATTAGCACTTTTAGAATTTGCGGACACATAAAAAAAATGTTTGATAAGAATTGGAAATGGTTCTACTCGTTGTCGATTCATTATACCTAATATCAAATCAATAAATCCCTATACAATTCAAACTATTATTAAAAAATTGAAAAAATATAAATATTACACTAAATATAACCACCAATATTAAGAATGTTCCGTGAGAGTAAATCCTTAGTGGATCTCACCTGTAAAACCAGCAGCATATTGCCACATCAATTTTTTTCTTCCTCTGGAAATCATATTGCCTTCTTTTTAAAATGACATGAACCAAGTGAAGAATACACTTTTTGGACTTTTCTAAATCACAATTTTTAGAATTATTTATTAGAGATTTAATTTCCTATGGAATAAAAAACCGAAGCATAGCTAAATTGATAGAACACTACATGAAATTACGTTTTTCAACTTGAGGATAATTTTTCCCCAGCTGTTTAAGGCTGTCTCGACAACAGAGATATGGTTATACAGCTGGAAAAAAATGATCTCTAAGTCTGAAAACATAATGTAATGAGCATTCGATCATTTTTTCATCAACGAACTTTCAGATAAAACAATAAATCAATTGAAAAATTGAGTCTTTTTTGATGAATTCAAAATTCTTATCATATTTAAATTTGAATTTGGATATCGACTATAGAGCAAGACATCCGTAAAATATGTCTCACCTGTAATTGCGAAGGATTTCTTGAATGCACTGAATATCGTTCTAGTAGTATACATTAGTACTAAGTTAGGAAGAATAGATATCGTTAACGCTTTGTAAAATAACTTGCCGTAATTATCCTTATCGTAGTAAAGACAAGATATTTTTTATCAGAAAAAAGAAAACATTTGGAAACGATAGCAGGATAATTAAAAGTGACATATTATATTGTATAACGCGTGTGGGAAGTCAACAGTTACGGATGAGTTTGAAGTTAGCAGCATATGCCAAATGAGAGTACAATTTAGTAATTGTGTAAAATCCCTTGATATGTTTGATTTTTGCGTTTTTATTCACTTCTCCTGATTCCGGAAGATTCAGCAGAATTTTTGTTTTTACATCTTCGTTTTTTCACGAAAATATGAAGACTTAGGCATGAAGAAAAAAGTTGTGAAGAAAATTATTGGAAGGATGAAGAGAGCAATGTTCATCAAGCTTTAGGATAAATAAGCCACTAGGACCATTACGCAGAGCATTCCTGTGTTTATAAAAATAATATCATTATTTGTCCTTGTTAACACTGGTTATCACACAAGCTAAATTTGGTGCTTGACATTAATTTATTGAAGAAAATGTAAAAGTTTTTGAAGCGTTGCTAGATCAGTGAGCATCTTCTTTAATTCATCAGGTAGCCGATGTGTTCTTCTCAAGTTACGGTATTTGGGGCATTCAATTAGAAGATGTTTGTCGGAGAGAGTTACATCACATTCTTCACATTTAGTTGGGTCTAGTTTTGAAATCAGATTGTAGTGAGTTATATGAGTGTGTCCAATTCTAAGTCTGTTTAACGTTACTTGATCCTTACGGTTTTCTAACAAGATGTTGCTGTTTTCGAGGACGTGACTTTTTATTTCGTGAAGTTTTGTCGTAGGAGGTGGTTTCCATGCATTATTCCAGATCTCGATGGTTGTATCACTGAAGGTTTTGCGTAAGTCTTGAGGTTCAACTTCTGCGAGTTCATCAGGTTCGGGAAGAGTACAGGCTGACTTCGATAGTTTATGTGATTCCTCACTTCCTTTGATTCCTATGTGTGATGGAATCCAGAAAAGAGTTATTTCTTTTCCCATGTAATGTAACTTTGAAAGTAATTCCTGAATTGCTTGAGTAATGTGATCGAATTTTGTGTAATTTTGAATAGCTTTGATGCCGCTAAGAGAGTCAGGGAAAATTACAACTTCAGGAAGCTGGAACTGTAGATTTGTTTCAGGTGTGACTACACTGCATCCGGTTCCTGTTATCGACTTTGATTTGTCCGTATAGATTGATACATAAGTGGAGAGATTGAGAGTGATGTTCTCGAAGGCAGCTCTGTCTTCAATAGGATTGGTTTGACTTTTTAGTGATTCCTGTAGTTCCAAGTTTATTTCAGGCAGACGCAATTCCCAAAGAGGATTTACATCAGGTCTTTGAGCAGTTTTTTATAAGTTTAGATTAGCATGCTTCAATTCTTCTTCTACTCTAACGTAGAAGGGGTGTGGGTAGTGAGGGCGTTGCTCATATTTCTTTTGGTGGTTTCCTTTGAAGGTGAAATCATGGGCAGGATTTTCTGGTGTAGAAGCTAATTTTGTGGCGAAAACCAAGCTCAGTCTTTTTCTTCTAATATCCAAAGAAGGTTCACCTGATTCGCTGAGAATGTTACTGATAGGACTGGAACAGAAAGCTGTCAATGCCAATTTAAGTCCTGCATTATGAATTGGGGATATTTTTCTTAAGACCCTAGATCTGTCAGAGTTGGAAACTACTGAACCATAATCTAGTTTGGATCTCACTATTGCGTCGTATGTCTTAATGAGAAGTTTTCGTTCAGCTCCCCAGTTTCTTTTTGCTAGAGTTTATGTAGTATTCAATCTATGTTTGCAGTCATCCTTGAATTTTTAATGTAGGGTTTCCCTGTAAAATGCTTGTCAAATGTTAATTCAAAATTTGTGTAGTGTCCGTAACCATTAGCTCTTGATTGTTAAGGTAGATGACCGGATTCCTGGATTGTGATTTTCCTCTTGAGAAAAGTAAGCACATCGACTTTGTTGCTGATAATTTGTAACCGGTGATATCTGTCCATTCTTGAAGAGCGCTGAGACATTTTTGCATAAGCTTTTCTGTAGTGTGAAGATTCCTTCCTTTGCAGGAAAACGTTATGTCATCTGCGAACTTATTGCTTTTAACTGGTTTGGTGAAGCATTTGTCGACATCATTAAAGGATACTAGGAACAGTTTTACACTGATTACTGATCCTTGGGGAACACCATTTTGAAGTTCTACTTTTTTGGTGAGCCGTCTATTTAGGCGCACTTGTATGTATCTATGTAGAAGGAAATTGTTAAGGAATGCCAACATTGAGCCTCTTACATTCTGGTTTGAGACCACTTAGATAACCCGATTTCTCCAGATCACTTCATAAGCCTTTTCTATATCAAGACAGATTGTGAGGAGATGTTGATTATTTATAAGGGCATCGCAGATACTGGCTTCCAGATTTATCAAGGGATCGAGAGTATTTCTGTTTTGTCTAAAACCACTCTGGTTTACATAAAGAAATTTCTCATTCTCTAAATACCATCTTAATCTTTTGTTCATAATTTTCTCCATTAGTTTGCAAATAGTGCATGTCAAGGCAATAGGTCCGTAGCTTGTAGATTGTGATGGTGGAATTAATTGGAGAGTTGTCATCCATGTTGAAGATTTGTTCCTGGATGTTGTTTTCGTTTTTGAAATTCAGGAATTCAGGGTTATAGTTTGAATCACTGGAGTTTATTTTTCTCAATGATATGGCACTAGGGGTATTGTGTTTCAATGATGATCCTACTTCTTGGTTCCACAAGGGTACTTGGTGTTTGTATGTTCTGAATGAAGATTTTGGTATACTGGAGTCAGCTGCTTCAGTGATTAAATTGATGAAGTTTTGCACGAGATCCTATATTTGATTACAATTTTCCTCTGAAGGTTCGGACAAATCATCGATTTTTTCATCCAAATTTTTTTTGAAATTTGTCCAATCGGCTTTATTGATTTTCCATTTTGGTTCGTGATTATAGACATTTGTGTTTCGGCTTGGCATCTCAAGTAGAATAGGAAAATGCTCACTGTTGTAAAGTTGTTCCAATACTTCCCAGTTAAATCGATTTCCTATGGATGAACTGCAGGGCGAGAGGTCGACAGCGTTTGAAGGTACCGTTTGCAATATTGAAATATGTCGGGTGATTCTTATTTAGAAATAATATATCAGGGCTACTTATGTAAGAGCTGATCAATTATATTTTCTCTTGCATATGTACGAGGAGAACTCCAAAGAGTTCTTGAAGGTCAAGATCGAACCAATTTCGGATATAGATACGAGAATTACATATACACAGTTCAATATCTGAGAGGATTTGTACCGCTATTGCTTCTAAGTTTGTATTCAAGTTCAATTCTTCAAAATGGATCTCGTTTTTTATGTAGGTGACAACACCGCCACTGGCATGATCTGTATTGGTTCTATTTTTAAAAGCAGGAGAATAGTTTCTCAAGTTTGAAAAAGATGAGTCTTCAAAATCTGTTTAAAATTTATTTAAGTTTAAGATCCATTTGCGTGGAATATTTTTAGTGTTTCAGTTCTGTCTCAATCCATTCTATTATTTGCTTTTATTTTCGATTTTTAGGAGTTTTCATATGTTTGCGAACAATGAGATGTAGATTCCTCATCATTGGAAGAATCATTTTCTTGTTCTGGTAGTGATTTCTTTAGTTTGTTATTAATAATTCTAGTATGTCTAGATTTGAAACTTTGGTCTTTGAGATGGGTATACATATCGTGTACCATAGAGATGAGAAGTTCCAAATTTTCGCAGCAATCCTTGGCAATAGAGGCTGGATTGTTAGCAACTGTTGCGTTTTCGAAAAAACCTTTGTATTGTAAATAGTTCAGTGTATCTTTGTCCTTAGATTCCTCAATGATCTTTTCAATAGGGGCTAGTTGTTCTTCTGTATTTTGTTCTGTCAGGGATAAGGCAGTTTTAGATTTTTTCTTTGGCTTTTTATTTTCTTCAATCCATTCTTCCTTGTGTTTAGAGGTTTTTTCGTCACTGTTGCTGGGTGATTCGTTTGCAGTGTCAGTGGATGACGTAGAAGCTGTATCTGAATGCAAACGTTTGTGTCCTGCATTGAAGCTGTCCTTGAGGTTAACTTTTGGTGGGCGGAGATCAGGGAAGTCGACATTTGCATGATTTTCGGTTTGCTTATAAACCTTCAGCGCTGAATCTTTTGAGGTACTTTGTTCCATATTCATTGACATAGTTGTACTTCCTGTTCACTTTGACATTGTTTGACGATGTAGCCAACTTGTTTGCATATAAAGCACTTTATTGTATCTGTGGAGGGGTAAATTCAGTAAGAAGTTTCTTCGAAGTTGATTTGAAAAGATTCTGGTACTTTTGATTCGTCTTCAGGGTGAATACCAATTTGTCTTCTGAAGCTGAGGATATCAGCACATCCTGAATTGGACATCTCAGCTCTCATAAAGCGCATGGACGAGTTTGTTCTTGTGTGTAATTTTTCAAGAGCATCAGTAAGAACATAGAGTGGAATAACTGGAAACATGTTAGATAGGATGAGTCGTTTGAATTTCATTAGTGAAGGTCGTAGTTCCGGAGTGTTATCTTTTATGAAAATACTTGCATGCTTGCTGGTAAGGCCGTCTACTACTTTATTTATATTTGAATTTTAATCTTGACAATAGAGCAAGACATCCGTAAAATGTCTCACCTGTAATTACGAAGGATTACTTGAATGCACTGAATATCGTTCCAGTAGTCTACATTAGTTAACGCTTTGCAAAATAAGTTGCCGTAATTATCCTTATCGTAGTAAAGACAATATATTTTTTATCAAAAATAAATGGAAACGACAGCAGGATAATTAAAAACTACATATTATATATGATTAATTCTTAAAAATTTGATACAAAAGTTCGTAATTAGTTCTAAAAGCAGAAAACTTCAAAAATATAATGCAGACCCCCAAAACCGAAAAGGGATAAAAACGTGAATATAGTCAAAATTATTTTACAAATTGTTACAGCTGTGCCCTTAACTTCGGTTATAAAGGATTCTCCTACAAAAATTCAGACTGTATTAATAATACCAGTAACAATGAAAAATTCAGAAACTATTATTGCAACAAGTGGGATCCACCTGATAAAAGAAACATCGAACTCTTGATTTTCAAAAAAAAAAGATACCCACAATTCCCATACATATGGATGTAAAAAATCCAGTAGAAAGGAGAAGAATTTTTCTTCTCGCTCTTTCAACCAATGGAATACTTGTTAATAAAGCAACTACTCTCCCACTTGTTAAAATTATCGTTGCTTTTTGTTGGCAACTTCTTTCAATGTTCGCAAAATGTAGACATTTTGTCTTAATTTTCACAAAATAAAGATATTTTGATAGTTTTTATAGGATCTTTACAGAATGAAGATATTTTATCAATTTCATATGGATTCTTACAAGACGAAAACACTTTGTTAACTTTTATAAAATTTTATTTATCAATTTAGTAAGGTGAAAGATGGAGAAATTTTATGAATTGTTAGAAGATTTCATAAATTTGGTAAAGAGCCTTACAAGGTGAATACATTTTGTCAATGTTCACAAGATTTTATCATTTTGGTGAAGATAATTAAAAAATTTTAAAACAGAAAATATAAATATTTTGCCAATTTATAAGGTTTTCATTTACAAGACTTTATTAACCTTCAGAAATGAAAAATTCTCCCAATGCCCTAAAATCCTTGAATTCCTTGAATATCTTGAATTCCATGAATATCCTCACTTCCTTGCACATTCGGAATTCCCTGAATTCCTTGACTTTTCCAAAATCCTTGAATATTTTAAATTTCGTCTTGTTCGGATCGGTGCAGAGCGTTATGTATGATGTCTTGGGCATCAGACAAGTTGAAGCGCGGCTTGTGCCGAGAGTGTGAGCCGCGCCGGCTCACACATCTCATCTTGTACGCGATTATTTGACCAATAACAACGTTCATACCGTCCCGCAAGCTCTGTATTCACCTGACATAGCTCCTTGTGACTTTTTTTTATTCTCACGACTCTAATTAACACTTCGCGGAAGTCGTTTTGAGACCATTAAGGCGATAAAAGAGAATTCGCAGAAGGAGCTGGAGGCGATTCCAAAATCGGTCTATGAAAAGTGTTTTGCAGATTGAAGGAAGCGTTTGAAATATGTGTATGGCTTCTATTCGAGATTACTTTTAAGGGAATAACATGAATATCGATGAATAATTGAACCGTTTTCGTTTTATTGAAGATTTCCGGGTACTTTTTGATCATAAGGTATGTTTTGAGAACTTCACGTTGCTCCGAAATTGTTTGTCTCTGGCGAAATATTAGAATTACTGACTTGAAGTGCATCACGTTCTAGAGTTCGCGCAAGATGCTTATGTACGCGCGGGAATAGCGAGCTCCCATTGGTTCTTTACAACTCTCAATATTTTCAAAACTATTGATCGTACAACATTTTGTTACGAATGTTTTTTGTTCAGTTTTGTACAAGGAATGTGTACGTACAAGGAATATGATTCGAAGAATGCGTTATTTATAAATTCTATGTCTAATTCTAAGAAATATCAAATCATACACATGTGAATGCGCGTTCATTGACGTCACAATCATCTACTATGCCCCATTTGGTGAAAAGGCCATAAACGTGATAATGATATGTGGCGGCCGACAACCCCTCAAGAAAATGCATCGCAAACACCGGCACGTGCCCCCCCCCCCACCTATGCACTGTTCCAGGATCTGTGTCAAGAATGCCATGAATCACGTCAAAAAATGGTTCATGAAGGGACTACTCTTCCACCCCTGATCGGATGTTCGCCTATATATATATATACCCACGGCTTGAAGGGTTTAGAATGATTACCGATAGAATTGATATTTCGAGACACTTATTGATTGGTGGAGTGTTAAGTTCGGATCGGAAGTGATATCCTCGGAGTGATTCTCTTACACGGTAGTAGTTCCCGCGCACTGAAACACTGACAACCATAATTCAAAATAAATCAAAGGTGGGAGCAGCTCGTGCTGTCCCATTCCGCGAAGCAGTGAAGCATGGTTCGCGTTAGCATAGCAAACAAGGTCTTGAAGCGCGAATCTTAATTCAGGAAGTCCTTAGCCTAAGTAAAGGCTAGAAAAAACTCCTGATAGCCGCCATGACGGGATGCAACAGCAACAGCAATGACCTTTCTCAAGGGAAGAAGTAAAAAACAGCCGATAGCAATGACGATGGACAATGTACAAATGTAGGATGAAATCACTGATGACCCAGTAGATGATGAACAACCGATGAAGAAAGAAACAAGGATTCCACCAATAATCTTGACAGAAAAAATTGTCGAATACTTCAAATGCATCAACTCCATGAAGAAAATGTGCAAAATTAAGGACATTAGGATTGACTATTCAACCACCAAGTTGACAATACATGCAAGATCAATTCAGGATTCTAAAGCACTTCAAGAGAAGCTAAACTCGGGCTCTCCCCAAGTAAAATGTTAAGGCTGGTAAAAGTTTTGAATAGTAGGCTGCCTAATTGTAAAAATGATCTCGATAGATTGCGGGTATTTACTGAAGTTGCTAATGGAAAGTATAAGAAAAGATTTTTCTACCCTTATAATTAGCCACTGAAACGTTAATGGCATCTCTGGCAACTCCAACGAATTAAAACAATATATGAGAGAGCATAACATCGATATAATGTTGCTCAACAAAACTAAGTTAAACTTTAAACGCAATATTAAAATACTAGGCTATAAATGTGTTCGGAGACGTATAAATCAGGAGAAGGCTGTGGCAATTAGGTTCGAAGACAATACAGTGATTGTGTCAGCATATAAAGCCCCAGGAACAAATTTAAGTACTAACGATTTAAACTTAATTTCCAACACTGGAAATAAGGTCCTCCTATACGGAGACCTTTATGCTAAAAATGCAGCCTGCAATTGTAGAAATAGCAATGCAAATGGTAGAATAATTTTTGACTTTGCAAATAAATACTTGTATAGAATACATTACCCAGATAATTTCACTTTATACCCATATAATGACACTTTTCCTAGCACAGTAGATATAGGTATTTCTAAGCATATTAATAGTGATATTACAGTAGATGCAATTAGTTTATCAAACTCGGAATACCTACCTGTCCTGATTATCTTGAACAATGCAGTAAACCTATATTCAGAAATTAGGACTTTTCCTAATTATAATAAATAATAATATCGTCAGCAGTTTGGTCAGTATCATTCGCAGCGCCATGGCAGAATCGATACCTGAAATTAATAATTGAAAAACTATAAAATATTCACCTGACAATATAAAGCAATTAATTAAAGATAGAATTTACCTCAGAAAAGTTTCTCAAAGAACTAAAAATCGGGAAATTGAGAAAATTAAAAATAGACTCACCAGAAATTTTAACAAAAGAATCATGAAAAATATAATACTGGAATGTAGAATGCTACATTAGAAGCTGATGTACATCTTTATCGCATGACTCTTACTTGCATACTTTCCTTTATGCTGGAAAAAGCAAATATCCTACCATTCCACTAAACAGGTGAAGATAAACTTTTTCCACAAAACTACAGACCAATAAGCCTCCTACCTACTTTAAGTAAAGTTTTTGAAAAAATTATTTTTAACAGAATTAAAAAACATGAAACTAGTAAGAAACTTACTCATTCCTGAATAGTTTGGTTTTCGACAAAATAGAAGCACAGTTCAACGACTGCATTAAGTAACAAATTACATAAGTACTAATTTCAATAAAAAAATCAACGGCAATGGTTTTATTGGGTATGGAAAGAGCTTTTGAGTATAGTATG